>WBNM01004267.1:58204-73115 GCA_013399055.1 Ramphastos sulfuratus | reverse complement strand
CCCCCCCCAACTTTGAAAGCTTTTAGTCAGCAACCCTGGCTGCAGAGAGAGCTCGTTCCATCCTGGTCCCCCCACAGGTCCTCCTGGAACAAGGGCACACACACCTTGTCTGCAGCCTGTTTCTCCATCTGACAGAGCTCATGGTGGGCCAGCTCAGCCCCAGACTGCAGTGAGTGAGCCTGAAGGAAGCATCCCCTGAGCTGATTGCTAGCTGGGCAAGGGGAGGAAGAGCAGGACTCATGGGTGCTGCTTCTCATCCTGCTCCCAGCTCCAGCTGGCTGCTGCAGGCCTCTGCCTCACCGTAGAGGGACCCCACACCACACTTCCCCCATCCATCCCTGCCTGCACTACTCATGGCTCCAAGACACGATGTGGGTTTGGCTTTAAGTTCTGGTTATGGACAAAATTACCTAATGTTACACAAGGACAGTGCAGGTGAGGCACAGTCTGCTGTGCCTGCCCTGCTTTCCCTAGGTGGAGGAAGGCAGGAACAGTTCAGAGAAGGAGGAGATGAGGCTGTAATAGGATTTCTCATCGTCGGTCAGTCCTGCGTTGCCTGGCCTGGTCACCACCGCCACGTGAGCCTCTGCTTCCTCCGCTGCGCTGGCTTCTGAAACACACCACAGGTGGGGAGAGTGCAGCTGAGGGCTGCTTGCTGACAGCTCCACACGAGGGTCTGCAAGGCCCGAAGGTGCCCCAAAACACTGACATGCTTTTATAGACTGAGAGCAGCATCTGCTTGTGGCCTTGCAGGGCTCTAGAGAGGGCCCAGTCCCCAGCAGATCTGCAGTGGTGACTGTAGGGGTCACATACTGCGGGCAGACCAAAGCTGCTTGCTCATCTCCCCTCTCCTAGCTGATGGCTGTCTAAGGCACCCTGCAGGCAGCACCCAGCTGATGGCTGTCCAAGGCACCCTGCAGGCAGCACTCAGCTGATGTCACAGATTCACAGAATGCATCAGGTCAGAAGGGACCCTCCAAAGTCATCCTGTTCAGCCCCACTGCAGTCAGCAGAACCACCTCTCACTAGATCAGGCTGCCCAGGGTCACTCAAGTCTGATCTTGACCATCTCCATGGACAGGGCCTCAACCACATCCCTGGGCAACCTGCTCCAGTGTTTTACTACCCTCATGCCCAACCTAAATCTACCCCCCTCTAGTTTCAAGCCATTGCCCCTCGTCCTATCACTACAAGCCCAGCAGGCATTGTCTGTTCCCCAATAGGACATGCCAACTGCTTCTGCAAATGGTCTGCTCCACTTTCACAGCCTCTCCTTGCTTGCTGGTGCAAGGGCAGGTTTTCTACTTGACCTATTTTCCCACCCTGCAGTGCTGCTCGTGGCTGTTGTACTGCTGTGTGACAGCCTGGATGTGTAAGGAAGGAGCATGGCAGCAGCTAGTGGGGGTGACACCGAAGCAAAGTGGTCTGGACCATTTCTGGGGTGCTTCTGCCAGTTAAGCAGCACATGTTTAAAGAGCATCTCCATCCCTTGCACAGAGAAGAGCCAGCAGGACTGGCAGGCCACCTACCTCGAGGGACATCTGTCAGGAAGAGGATATTGTTGGTGGCACACCCAATGCTGGTGGCAATCCTTCTGTAGCTCTCACTTTCTACCTTGGGGCCTATTTTGGTATCAAAGTGGCCATCAAAGAGCTGAAAGAGACAGAAAAGCAAAGGCAGTTGCTGAGGTCCACCTGAAGAGCAGGGCTAAAGGTTCCCTTTCCTTTCTGCCACAGTAAGGGGGGGTGGTGCAGCCATGCTAGCACAGGCTGAGCCTGATGCCCAGAGATCAAACCCACTGCTCCAGACTATTCACAAAGCATTCCAGCAAGGGCAGCTGTTGGAGGGAAAAGCTGTAAGGAAGGTGATAAGGTTATCTACCTCTAGGATATCACCTTCTGTAGAGTATCCAAACAGCAGCTTCTGGGCTTCAATGCTGCCCGAGGAGTAGATGTAGACCTTCATCCCTGCTTCCCGCCACTTCCGGATGGCTGGAACCACATCCTCGAAGAGTCTGCAGCAAAACAGGGCAGCAGGTAAGGGCAAACCCAGAGGCATCTGATGGGACCCCTTTAGCTCAGGCTCTGTGACAACTGTCCCATTTGTTTTCAAGGGAGCTGCATTCTCCATCTGCAACAGGTGAGTCTATTTCAGCAGCAGGTGACAGAACTCCACAGAATCACAGCGTGGTAGGGGTTGGAAGGGACCTCTGGAGATAGAGTTCAACCCTCTGCCAAAGCAGGATCACCTAGAGCAGGTCACACAGGCGGGTTTGGAGTGTCTCCAGAGAAAGAGACTCCACAACCTCTCTGGGCAGCCTTCTCCAGAGATCTGTCATCCTCACAGTGAAGAATTTTTTCCTTCTGATCCCATGGCACCTCCTCTGCTCCAGCTTGCCCCCATTGCCCCTTGTCCTGTCATTGAACATCCCTGAGCAGAGCCTGGCTCTGTCGTCCTGACACTGCCCTGCACATCTTTATCATCAGCAACAAGGTCACCCCTCAGGCTCCTCTGCTCCAAGCCCCAGCTCCCTCAGCCTGTCCTCACAGGGAGATGCTCCACTGCCTGCAGCAGCTTTGAGCCTCTGTGCTGGACTCTTTCAAGCAGTTCCCTGAAGTCCTTCTTGAACAGAGTAGCCCAAAAGTGGGAACAATACTCCACATGTGGCCTCAGCAGAGCAGAAAAGAGGGATAGGAGAACCTTTCTGACCAACAAACCACTCCCCTTCTAACACAGCCCAGGATTGGCCATTGGCCTTCTGGCCACCAGAGCGCATTGCTGGCTTATGGGCATCCTTCTGTCCACCAGGACTCCCAGGTCCTTTTCCCCTGTGCTGCTCTCCAGCAGGTCCATGGATTCGTGTTTCACTGTGTTTGAACTGAAGTGTGTGCAGTAGGTTCCAAGACAGCAGTGGCCTGGCTTAAGCCACAACTGAACACAAATCAATAGGCAGCAATTCTGTTTTGGTGCACCCCAAAGCTGCCCCAGGGAAGGGGGCACAACAACTACTCACACCATTACTCACTCTCCTTTGATGTGCCCCGTGGCATAGGCTGCCCTCCACATGTGCCCCTGCAGCTGCTTCAGTGCTGTGGTTTTCCTGTCCAGAGCCATCTGCCAGTGCACGTTGTCCACAAGGGCCTGGATCAGCTGCTCCAGCTCCTCTTCCCCGCTGCCGCTATCCAGGGGGATCGGCACGGCCCCATCCAAGCTGGAGTCCTCCTCAGCCTGGAAATCATCCAGCACAAAAAGAGGTGAGTGGCCTCAGCATCGCGGTGTAGGAAAGAGGTCTAACAGCTGCAGCCCTGTGCAGGGCCCAGCTGGAACTGCTCTTCACGGGAAGGGTTCAGACATTGTGTGAATGCTTTTCTCCATGGGAAATTCAGGATTCAGCAGCTTGCTTGGACTGTCCTTTCCAAGCCCAACAACTAGCACTGCTGCAGCTGCATTGTCAATACCCTGATGAGAATTGTACTGAAGTATTTACTCTTTGCAGTTCTGGAGCCTCCAACACAAGGACATGGAACTGTTGGAGCCAGTCCAGAGGAGACCACAAAGATGCTCAGAGGGCTGCAGCAGCTCTGCTATGAGGACAGGCTACAAGAGTTGGGGCTCTGCAGCCTGGAGAAGAGAAGGCTTCCAGGAGACCTTAGAGTAGCCTTCCAGTATCAGAAGGGGACTACAGGATGGCTGGGGAGGGACTATTGACAAGGTCTTGTAATGACAGGATGAGGAGTAATGGGTTTAAACTGGCAGAGGGGAGATTGAAACTAGATGTTAGGAGGAAGTTCTTTGCAGTGAGGGTGTTGAGATACTGGCACAGGTTGCCCACGGAGGCTGTGGCTGCTCCTTCCCTGGAGGTGTTCAAGGCCAGGTTGGACGAGGCCTTGAGCAACCTGTACTAGTGGGAAGTGTTGGAACTGGATGAGCCTTGAGGTCCCTTCGAACCTAAACCATTCTATGAGTCTATTCTATGATCGTATTTAATTACTGAAGTTAAGGCAAAGTAGCAAACACATCTGCTGGCTTCAGCTAGCCACAGGTTTCAAACTGATGCAGAGGCAGGACACACTGCCCTGTGTGGGACAAGATCTCTGCTGCAGGCAGTGGCTCCAGTAAGAGAAGGACACAGTGCAAGTATGAGGCTGAAAAGCCTGGGTTTGACACTTGCCTGGGGCTGCTGCCTACCAAGCACCAGCTCTGCCCTGAGCAAAACCCCAGGCTTTGGGTGGGGGGAGTAAAGCCAACTGAGGCAAGCAGCCACTGTGGGGGCCCAGGAGTGACAAAGTCTCATGTAGGATGAGTGAGGGAGTCTCTGAGTGCCCTTAAGCCTCAGGCATGCTGTGACAACCCAGGGAGACATGGTGCAGCTGGTACTTCACCTGCTTCCTCAGAAGCCTGACGTCCCGCTGGCACTCCTCCTCCTCCCAGTGGGCACGCAGGTACTCCTTCACGTTGTCTCTGATGTAAGGGAACAAGGTCTCCTGGCAGCACACAAGAAAAGCAGGCAGCTCCTTTAGGCTGGCAGAGGTGAGGCTGGCTGGCTGTTAAAGTGTTGGCACAGGATGGCCTGGGGGGGTTATTTCCGTGAGCAAACAGCACAGCTGTTCCCAGGGCAGCCCATGGAGATGGGCCTCAGAATGCTGCTGGGCAGTCTCTTATCCATGGATGGCAACGTGCCCTTGTGGCCAAGGAGGCCACTGGTCTCCCGGGGTGCATGAAGAGTGTGGCCAGCAGGTCTTCCCCCAGCTCTGCATGCTGAGCATGATGTCCTGTGGGCTGAGATATCCCTTAGGTCAGGAGGGGTTGGCTGTGTCCCCTCCCAGCTTCTTGAGCACCAGCCCAGTCTGCTGCTGGTGGGATGGGGTGAGGAGCAGCAGAGGAGTCAGCAGTGCACAGTAGAATGGACAAGATCTCTGTTGCCAGCACAAATCCGAAACACAGCCCAGACCAGCTAGTGTGGGGAAAATTAACTCCATCCCAGCCACAACCAGCACCACATCTCCACTTCTCAGCAGAGCCAGAGGACCTCTCTAAATAGGGAAGCCTAGTTCAGTGACACTGAGCTCCATAGTCTTGCAAATGAAATGAAAGAGGGTTAGGGGGAAATGCCACAGGAGAATGACAAACCTTCCTAGAAATCCCAAGGGCAACCAGAAATAATTGTGAGTTGCTCTCATCAGTGCTGTTTCAGAACTGAGCAGTCCAGGCAGCTGCAGGGCAGGATCTCAGGGAGCAGGAAGAGCCTCAGGACACAGGAAAAGGCAGGGAGCTGCCTCCTTAGTGTGGGCTAACTATTCAACTTGCTGTGTGATACCAATGCCAGCTAATTTAGTGCCCTTCAGGAGAAAGGCTGAGATGCTTGCAACCAAGAGGTGCTTGTGCTGCCTCTGAGGGTGGAGGTCAGCTAAGCTGGCTGCCAGTGGCTGAAGGAGGTAAAAAGAAGCTGGTCCTGTTGTGGCTAAAGCTAATGAAGCAAGGATGACAAAAGAGAAGCAAGCAGCTTGGACACACATCTTGAAGGGTATGGTGTATGAATGAGGACCTTTGCCTAATTAACTGCAATTGGAGTATTAGAGTTGACAGCCCTTGAGATAACAAGCCAAATAACAACCATAGTAACCAGGTAAGACTCTCAGCTCTCCACCCAAATCATGCCATGGGTCACATCAAAGGCAGGGACAGCCAAGGCCAGGGTATAAAAAAACACAAGGAGACAGGCTGAGAGAGTTGGGGCTGTTCAGTCGGGAGAAGAGAAGGATTCAGAGAGACCTTAGAGCAGCCCTCCAGGACCTGAAGGAGGCCACAGGAGAGCTGGGAAGGGACTTTTGATAAGGGCTTGGAGTGACAGGACGAGGGACAATGGCTTTGAGCTGAAAGATGGGAGATTGAGAGTGGAGATGAGGAAGAAATTCTTGGGAGTGAGGGTGGGGAGACACTGACACTGGTTGCCCAGGGATGCTGTGGATGCCCCCTCCTTGCAGGTGTTAGAGGCCAGGCTGGATGAAGCCTTGAGCAAGCTGGGTTGGTGGGAGGTGTCCCTGCCTGTGGCAGAAAAGTTGATATTAGATGGTCTTTAAGGTCTCTTACAACCTAAACCATTCTATGAACATCTGAATTGCAAAGAATAAAATGCTTGCACAGAACCAGCAGCAGATCTTTCAAGAGGCAGACAGACATTACAGAGGTCAGCTGCAAGTCCAAGTGAAATAACTCGTTTCATGCATTTTCAGGATTTCCAGGAAGCTGGGTTTTATTGAGAACCATCAGGGGTTCGCCTCCCTGCAAGAGAAAGACTCCAGGTAGGTAACTATCTCGGGAATGTTGGTTGTTATTTGCTGCATTACAGCAAAATGGATTCAAAGCGGATGTAACCAACTTGGTTGCTCTCTTACATGTTCAGTAAGACAGCTGAGCTGTTTCAACTAAAAGATGCAGCTGCAATACCATCTAGAGCTGAAGTTTCTTCAAGAGCACTGTAAGCACACTGACAGGAAAGATGTAGGTCAGGTTGTTCGTATGTTAAGCAGCGACAGCAGAAACATCTAGAATTTCTGGAAAGAGCTGTTAGCCCCTCCGTGCATCAGGCACCTTTGTAAACTAGCGGCAAGAAAAAAAAGATCTACCAAAAGCTACAATGTCTCAGAGAAATACAAGTTAAGGGCAGAAGCAGGGATAATTCTGCTCCCCATCCTAAATGCAGGCAAACTGCTTGTATGAAGGAGTGAGGCTGCTTAGGGACCAAAGCCTCTCTATGCACAGGGACCCGCAGTGGTGAGAGAACTGCAAATTTTACTACTTTGCAGCATTTCTTCCAGTGGCTCCTGCTGGCCTCCAGGCTTCCCAGTCCCCTGACTTCAGAATCTAAACATTTCCACAGTCTCAAGCCTTCTCCTAGGCAAGCAAAGCCCCCCATGCATAGCCCCTGGCAGCACAGCCCCTTCCCACGTACACCTGATGTGCTCTCTGTGCTACCCTCCCACGTACTGCTCCTGTGCCTGCCGAGGAAGGACATAAACCTCTGGAGGCATTTGACTGCAGCGTGTTCTTGGAGGGAAAGGAGAGCAGATCACCCGAGAGGGTCCCTCAGGCCTCCACAAACCCGGGTGAGGTGCTGCAGCTGCGGCCCCACTCCAGCAGCAGCAGCAGCGACGCTCCAACGCCAGCTGTCAATATCCACGGGAAACATCACTTCGTGACCTGCCCTAGCTCTAACAGTGCCCAGTTCTCCTGCCCTCAGGAGAGCCCGCGATGGCTGAGCGGGGACAGATTTTCTTGTGACCATTGTTCAGAACAGCACACAGAATGCATTCAGGCTTCTGCAGGGAACGGGGCCTGCCGCCCGCAGCCCCGGCAGAGGCGCCGCGGAAGGGTCACGCAGACACAAACCTGCACGCATACAGCCCACCCCCATCCCCCCGGCCCCCGCTGACGGGGATCACGGCGATGCCGCCGGGGCTCCCGGCTGCGTGGGCAGGCAAGCTGCCGCCTGCTCCGCCGGGCCTCACCTGGACGAAGGCGATGGGTGTGGTGGTGCCCTCGATGTCCAGCAGGATGGCGCGCACCTCCGCCGGCACCGGCAGCAAGCCCATCGCCGCGGCGGCACGTGGGCAGCCGGGCGCACCGGGTGAGAGCGGTGGCGGCGGGCGNAGCGCCGCCGCGGAACGCGGAAGGTGACCGTGGCGACCGCGATCGTCGGCCGCGGAGAGTGCCGCGCCGGCTGTGCCCGCCCCCAGAGCGCCCGCCCCGCCGCCTCCTGGACTAGGTTGCACGTTAGGCCCCTCCCCTCCCCCAATCTCGAAGCTCGCCTCTCCCGGTGTCCTGGTCCCCGTCCAGGGCACCGACCCCCACTTCGCCACAGGGCCCACAGCGGGAGGGGTGCGGGGAGCACCGTGCATGTGGAAGGACGAAGCGGGCGGGGACGCCGGCTTCACAGTGCACTCCGCACCCCGCGGCAGAGGGCGGCCGTACCACCGCCGCACCCGCAGCGGTCGAGCTGAGCCCTGGGGCTCGGGGGTCGTTCAGAAGGTGCCGGACCCCGGTGGCAGGCGGAGGCCGCAGCTCCGCCGGGAGCCGCCAGGGGCGCTGCGGCGCCAGGCGAGAGGGCGGCGCTGATTGGCTGCCGGCGCGAGTATATAAGGCTGGTGCAGGCGGTGCCCGGATCTCTTCCGCCGCCATTTTCTCTGCCGCGTAGGTCTCTGCTGTCTCTGCCGCTTGCCCGAGCAGCCCCGTCGCCCTCGCCCTACCATGGAGGACGCGACCGAGATGAGCGGCGGCCAGGAGGAGTTCGCTGAGGGCTCCAAGATTAACGCGAGCAAGAACCAGCAGGACGACGGGTAGGGCTGGGGGGGGGTCGCGGCTCCCTCTCCCGCCCTCCTGGACCGCGCGGGGGAGGGGCGGGGCCTCACCGCATCACGCCGATGGCCGCGCCCGCCTTTGTGTCCGGGGCTGTTGACCCAGTTTCCGCGGGGTGGCTGCCAATCACGGTGACGTCACCGGCAGCCCGTGGGGCGGGCGGGGGCTATGCAGCGCCGGGCCCAGCATCATGGCGGCGCTGAGCCGAACCGAGCCCTGCGGCCTGGAACGGCGGGCGGGGAGTGTGCGGCGCCGGGTGGAACCGAACCCAGCAGAGTGGAGCGATGGGCAGGCTGTGTTAACGCCAGCCCGGTCGCGATGGTTTCCTGAGCGCCTTTGGCTTGCGGCGGCCGCAAGCAGCCTTGCTTCGTGCTCACGCTTGTGCTTGCACCTGGGGTTTGTGCCTACCTGTGTTCACCTGCCTGCTGCCTTTCAGGAAAATGTTCATTGGAGGCCTCAGCTGGGACACCAGCAAGAAAGACTTGACAGAGTATCTCTCTCGGTTTGGCGAGGTTGTGGATTGTACAATTAAAACAGACCCGGTGACTGGGAGGTCGAGGGGGTTTGGATTCGTGCTCTTCAAGGATGCTTCCAGCGTGGAGAAGGTGAGTGGATTTCTTGTGGCTCGATGGCACAGAGCCTGCCTGTGTCACTAGTGGTCTGAGCCTTTGTTTCCTTGCGTGCTTCTTAGGTATTGGAACTGAAGGAACACAAACTGGATGGGAAATTAATAGATCCTAAAAGGGCAAAAGCTCTAAAAGGAAAGGAGCCACCAAAAAAAGTGTTTGTTGGTGGACTGAGTCCAGATACATCTGAAGAGCAGATTAAGGAGTACTTCGGTGCTTATGGCGAGGTACAGTATAAAGGCATATAAGAACAACTCTTTCAAGTGCAGTGTTGCCTCTGCTGTGAGACAGGAGGATTTGTGATGAGAGCTGGCTCAGGCTTGCTTGAAACTAGGGACTGTGGGGGCCATATGCATGTTCGTGATTCTGTGGTGTGTGAGGGATGATATATGGCTGTCAGAAGCAGTCAGCACAGACACTGGTTCTTGCAGCATAAAAAGCTGGTTGCACGTTTCATGTGTTACTGATAGGTACCTTCCATTTCAGATTGAGAACATCGAGCTTCCCATGGACACAAAGACAAATGAAAGGAGAGGCTTTTGTTTTATCACATACACAGATGAAGAGCCAGTAAAGAAGTTACTAGAAAGCAGATACCATCAAATTGGTTCAGGCAAGGTATGAGTGCTGTCATTTTTGGCATGTGAAATAGGTGATCTCTGAAAGCAGCTCTCAAAATGTTCGGGAAATTCTTGATGAGTTAAAGAATTTTTAATTTTTTTTTTTTGTCCTTGCAGTGTGAGATCAAAGTAGCACAGCCCAAAGAGGTATACAGGCAACAGCAGCAGCAGCAGAAAGGAGGAAAAGGCAATGCTTCTGGTGGTCGAGGAGGTGGAAGGGGACGTGGCCGAGGTGAGTATTTGGGATATTGATAATGTAAACGTTTAATTGTCTGAGCTAAAGGCTGAGGTGTTAGTAGGTTTTGGGCTGCATGGAAGTTTAAACATGGAGAGGAGCCTGTGAGTAAACAGCTTTTTGGTTCTTTGATTGCTTGTGGAAGCTGAAGAACCTCTGCTTGCATTCAGGTGGTGAAGTAGCAAGCTGGATGTAGGGTGCTTTTTGTATGTTGACAGCATAGCTAAATGTGCAGTCACCCTTTCAGGTGAAGGGGCACTGTTAGTTGGCTTGTGGGCTGTTTGCTGAAGAGGAAGGAAGTCACTTTGCTGCACCTCACAAGTACCTAAAGCAGCATTCAGCAGTTCCATTGCAGGTTAATGCACTCGAGTCTTGAAGTCCAAGCAACCACAACCACCACAGTGCAGCAGAGCTGTTCCATGGCATAACTTGGTGTTCAAGCAATTAATGGTCCCAAGTGGAAGTGAAAACATCTTGACCTGCTGTAATGTGTTGCTGTGGCTTGGTTGAGTGTTTTTTGAGCAGGACTGTCTCTGACCTTGTGGGTCTGATCCATTTCATACCAAGATGAGATGTCTCAACTCTTTTCTGAAAATGATTTTTCTTGAGTTCCTGGAACATGAAAGGATTCTTTCAGGGAGTAGTTCTGAGGTTAGATGAAGTAGTATAGGAGAGGATTGAATATCTGCCTGTTAATCATTCCAGTGTTGTGATAGGCTGTGTTTGAGCTGTCAGCAGCAGTCAGGGTAGACTCTAGACTGCCACAGGGTTCTGGTAGCATTACAGAGTTGTCCCTTACAAATGGTCTGCTTGGTTTCAGGTCAGGGACAAAACTGGAATCAAGGATATAATAACTACTATGATCAAGGCTACGGGAACTACAACAGCACCTACAGTGATCAAAGCTACAGTGGCTATGGAGGCTATGACTACTCTGGATACAACTACCCCAATTATGGATACGGGCCAGGATACACAGATTACAGTGGTAAGTAGAGTTCATCAGCTTCCAGGTAGCAGCATGCAGCTTTAAACAGGGGCCTCTGCTAGTGACTTGCCTGTAACACCTTGCTTATAACACATGGTTCTGTAAGAGTAGCTCTCTTGGTGCACAGTGTATGAAACAGTCTCCTTCAAAGAGAGATTAACAGTAAAGTTGGGGAGACACTGGAACAAGTTGCCTAGGGAGGCTGTGGATGTGTCCAAGGCCAGGCTGGATGAGGCCTTGAGCAATCTGATCTGGTAGAGTGCATCTCAGCCAACACCTGTGGATTGGAACTAGATTACCTTTAAGGTCCCTTCCAACCCAGACCATTCTATGGAAGTGTTGGGTGCATTTATCTCGATGCTTCTGAGTTGTGGCTGGTTTCCCTCTCCATCTGCAGGCCAACAAAGCACATATGGGAAGGCATCCCGTGGCGGTGGCAATCACCAAAACAACTACCAGCCCTACTAAAGCACTACCTAGTACCGGAGGAAGCAGGTGTGTACATGAGTAACAAGGCCCATTCTGCCTATGCCTAATCTAATTTAAAGATCAATAGACAAACGAAGAGTTTAAAAAAAAACAAACCTTAATGTAGCATGACTTTTCCTTTTAATTAAGCTTTTTGTTAACTTTAAAAAAAAAAAACCACTTGCTTTGTTTTGTTTTTTTTAAAAACAGCTTTGCCTACAGTGTCTATAGATCTTTAACTTTGTTTAAAAAAAAAAAAAAAAGCAAAACCAAACCCAAAAACCTGTGACTTTATCTTCTTTAGTACTTCAGAAAAACATTTTAAAAGAGTTTTTCTGCTTTGCGTTGTGTACCAGGCGGTCTAGAGGAATAATTAAACTTTTTATTAGAAGTATTAACAGGTAAAGTACTGAAATGGGTACAACTTAAGGAAAACAAGAATGTTGTCTTCTAACTCTGACATTATACCTTGTTTGTACCCGCCAGCGGGAACTTCATTGCAGGCCGTGTGTCACCCTGACCACGTCTATCTCTGGGGTCGCACGTTGCAGGCAGAGCGCAAGGCATACACCAGAAAACGCTGTCCTGTGGTATGGTCTCTTCCAACTTCATGTACCAGCGTAAAGATTAAAGTGGAAAACGTCAGACTTTGGCTTCTATTTTTTTATTTTTTATTCTTTTTTTAATCTTTTTTGGAGATTTAAGTGTCTTTTTTAACTTAAAATGGTTTTTTACAGGAGTTTTAAAGTACATTAAAAAAAAAAAATGCCTTTACAGCTTAATCGTTTTTGGTCTTCTGTTTAGTGTTGTATTTCAATTGTGGAACCTCATTTTAAGTGTTGCATTCTTTAAGATTTTAATGCTTGCTTTTTTTCTTTTTATAGCTAATAGTGAAATCTGCAAACCAAAACGAACTTTTAAATCTGGAAAATAATTAAAGATCATATGCACGTGGTGGTGGACTGTTGGAACTAAATTGACCTGCCTTGTGTTTGCACAGCAGGCGTTTAGGTGGATCAGCGCACAGATTGGAAACCCTTTGGGCAGTGTTTCCAATGGTGGTGGTGGGGGAATCCTGATCCAGAGCCTGATTAATAGTCTAAATTTGAGTGTGTGTTTGTTCTGGAACAGCTTCCTGAATGGGCTTCACTTAGCTGGCTGAATTTGGGAAGATAAAATTCCTGACGGGTAACAAAACCTCTTGCGCATATGATCTTTAACAGTGAAGCGAGGAATATGTAGAAGACTTAAAGCAGTTCATGAAAATGGACCTTTTAACGATGATTGTGGTAACTTCCACAGGCCTGACATACATTTTGTCTTCGTTTTTAGGTAGAAATACTGCAACAAAGCCATCTTGCAGCACCTCGTGAGTGAGTGAGTGGAAGGGTGGTCTCCGTGAAAGGAAATGACTATTTTGTAAAAGACTTTTAGTGTATGACACAGCTGTGTCCAACTGTACATAGCAGCCTACTAGTTTTCTGTTATGGTTTTTACTTTCAGGTTTTTGGTTTTTTTTTTTTGTTTTTTTGCCATCCCATGTTATGACACAATGTGGATTTTTTTTGTTTGTTTGTTTATACAAACTTCATTTGTATAATTTCACGTTAAAGGATTCTCTAATAAATGCTTACTTCAGTGACTGTAGTCTTGGCTGTCAGCTTGCAGTGGTAGAACTGTGCTTGTGAAGGACAAGTAGCTTTCTGAAGATCATCAGTGGATAAAGAGAAGGTATACAGGGTAGTGCAACCTACTCCTTTTTCCTCCAGTGCTCTTGGGTAGGTATTACTGTGGAAGACAGGAGCTGTCTCCTGCTATCTTCAGGGAAGAGGAGGAGGGAGTGGTCTGTGGCACAATACTGCTGATTTTATACCTCCAGTGGAGATCTGGAACTGCAGCACCCCCTTTCTGTGCTGATAGGACTGCTAGAGGAGTTTGAGAGGTCATGCAGAGCTCACCCTTGCATGTTTTTCAAGTTCTGGAATGCCCAAGGCTGTAACTGACTTCCTTAGAGAAATTGCTCTGTCTACTCAGCAAGCAGTAATCTTCTGTTGGAGTTAAAGTTGAGAGTTTATTTCTGTAAGATTGGAATCTGTTCAAGTTAGATCCTGTACTGGACTCTTGCCAACCAGAAAACTGGTTTTGCATCCTATGCTAGCAAACAACAGAAGTCTGCTATGGAAGGGAAGCTACTTTAGCCAGGAGGTTGTTTCCTGAACTGGGAACTTAGATGGGTAAGGTAAAGGTCACTCTGCCTGAGGCCAAAGGACTGCAGCCACACACGAAAAACATCCCATCGTGCTTGTTAGAAAAGTGGAGTGTTGGCAGCTCCTTCACAGGAGAAAATTTGGTCTTGCAAACCTTTAAAGGAAGTCACCTGGGTAGAGGTTTCCCGCCATAATTTTGGTGCTTATATTCTCTTTGGTAGCTGGGTGGCTTGGGTTCTGTCACCCAGAGCAACTGCATACCATGTCTGCTACAGGTTAAGGAGTTCTAGCTCTCAGGGAGGAGGGGGTCCTGTCAGCAATTAGGTTGGATAAAGGGAAGGCTTGCTGACACCACTGGCTCTTGGCAGACAAGAAAGGGGCTTGTGAGGGGTCTGGAGAGCATGTCTTAAGAGGCAGGAACTTGTTTATGCTGAAGAAGAGGCTGCAAGAAGTTTGTGAGGCTGCTGCTGATGTAATCTCCTGAGCAGCTAAAGACAGGACAAGAAGAGACTGCCTCCAGCTGCAGCAGGGGAGGTTTAAGGTATTAGGAACAATGTCTTTTTCCTGAAAGAGTGGTCAGGCACTGAAACACTGCTCAGGGAGGTGGTGCAATCTGTGTCCCTGGAGGTGTTCAAGAAACAAGAGGCTATGGTGCAGCGGTCTTGGACGTGCTGGGTAGAAAGTTGGATGATCTTAGAGGTCTTTCCCACCGTTCATTATTCTGTGAGGAAGAAAGGGCATATAGCTGCTGGAGGAAGGCCAATTCAGTACTTTCCCTCGCCGGCAGGGCCCCGGGCTGGCTGTCGCCACCTCGTCGGTTCTGCCCCTGGCCCATGGCGTCGCCGTTCCGTGCTTGTCAATGTACAATCCCCCAGCCTGGCTAAGAGTCAAATTTCACTCCAGCCTGTAGCAATTCGGGTTGGAAACTTAAAAGCTTTTGTGTTTTTCGTTTCGGCAAGCCGGCCTGCAGTCTCGGCTCCCCGCAGGGTTCGCGGTAACTGCCGGTTGGAAGCTGGCCCGCCAGGCCTCGCGATGCTCACATCGCCGCGGCCACCCGGAAAACCCAAACGCGGTGCCGCTGGCGGCAGCGATCGTCAACGGCGGGCCCGGCGCTGGCAGCGGCTATCGCAAGCAGCGGCTACAAGGCTCAGGCCGGTCCCGGGGCTGGCAGCGGCTATCGTCAAGCGGCGGCCGCAGGGCTCGGGCCGGTCCCGGCGCACGCCGCCCCCGCCGCCTCCCCGGGAGGCGAGGTCACGTGAGCCCGCTCGCCGCGCTCCTTCCGTCCGCCATTTTAGGTTGTGTCGGTGGCGGCGCCATTAAAAAAAAGCAAGCGAAAGGAGGAGGGCTCGGGGCGCTGGTGCCGCGAGCGGGGCCCGGGCCTCGGCGGGGAAGCGGCAGCGGGGCCGGGGGCG
>WBNM01004267.1:2163-58008 GCA_013399055.1 Ramphastos sulfuratus | reverse complement strand
GGGCGCCGGCGGGGGAGGCGGCGGCGGCGGCGGCGTCGAGTCGGAGGGAGCCAAGATCGACGCCAGCAAGAACGAGGAAGACGAGGGGTGAGCGGCGGGGGCAGCGCGGGGCGCCCCGCGGCTTTTGTCTCCCCGGCGGCGTCCCGCTGGGGTGGGCGGCGGGGGTCTTCGCCCCTCAGCCTGGCCCGGCCCCGCTCGCAGCCCTGTTTGTTTACTTGGCGCCGCGGCGACGTCACGTACCGGGCCGGGCCGGCGGGGGCGGGCCGCCGGCGGAGCTCGGGCGGGCGGCGCTGCGCGGGCACCTCCGCCCTCCGTTTGCCCGGAGCTGCGGGGCGGCAGGAGTAGGGCAGGGGCTCCTGCGGCATGGCAGCGCTGACAGCAGCGGCCGCGGCTCGCCGCGGAGGCTGAGCGCGCCGCGGGGCCTGGCCTGCGCTCGGGCGGTGCAGCCGGGTCGGCAGCAGGCTGGCTGCGGGGGTGAGGCTGCGCGCTGGGGCGCTCTGTACATCGGCCAGAGCAGCTCTGCCGCGGGGCTCTAAGTGCTACTGACGAGTGGGGAAAGTTTCGTGCCCCTCCTCAGCCCGGATCCCGCGCGGTCGGAGGCGGCTGGCCCTGAGGGGTGCGACTGGTGTGTGAGCAGAGCTGCCAGCCGAGAGCTGCTCCTTAGCGAGAAGTTGTGTGCCGGGCAAGCGTTGAAGGCTGCGGCTGGATGCGTCCGAACGTTCGGGTTGCAATCTCCTCGTGTTGCAGACGTAACCGATGTGTCAGTTGGGTGTTGCCGAGAGGCGTCTGCACTCCTCCTAGAGGGAGCATAGCTTTAGGCGGTAGCTTTTAGTGTGCCGAGGGTCTCTGCCCGATGCTTGTCGTGGAGCAGTGTTGCTGTCGTTCGGCAGCTGAAGTTCATGTATAATAAATTCAGTTACAGGGCAGGCTGTTGCTGTGTGCAGCCAATAAGAAACTGAAGCTGCAGGTCTGGTTTTGCTCCAGACAGAAAATTGGCTGGGTAAAGGAACACCGTTTGGTAGAGACTGGCCACCAAAATTTCCCCAAGTGTCTTTTGTAATCACCAGGGGTGGTGTTGAGAGCAGGGAGACAACACAGGAACCTCTTTTGGAGTATTTTACTGGGATTAGTGGAAACAGAATGTTTTTGTTGCTGCTCAGGGGTCACGGCTAAAGCTTCCGCAGTTTGCATATTGGTTTTATGTTTTGCCCTTGAAGACAAACCTCTCAGAGGGCTGTCATGAGGGTTGTCTTCTTTCCAGTCAGCACAGCCTAGAGAAAGTTGTCACTGGGTGGTGCAGTGACGTTGGGCAGCGATTGTACGTGGCCTACATTGACTTCGTGGTTTAGTTTAATTGTGTTTTTGACTTGGCAGTTGTTATGGATCGTGCTGTACAAGAAGTAGCATTCTGACAGCTCTCTTGGTAGTAGAAGGGAAACAGCACATCCTTGGTAGCTGCTGGGGGAGGGGATGTTGGTGTTTCCTTCGGGTTAGAAATTACAGACCGTGTCTTCAGGGGAAAGCTGTGCAGGTTCTCCTACCCTCAGATCTCCTCAGTCAGAAGTGGGGACTTGAGAAATGTACTTGCTGGCAAAACTGCCAGGCAAATTCCTGGCTTGCCTGCTGGAGGAGGGCCAAAGCCACTAGTCATGGTGGTGTCTGTGTTCTGTTTAGTTATGTCTGAAGTTCAGAAGCTTTCCCAGGACACTCCTGGTAAGCTGTTTTGGAAAGCTGTTTGTGCTGATGTGACTTAGACCAGCCAGCCTGTGGCTTGGGATGTGTATGTAGAATCATGGCATTGTCAGGATTGGAAAGGACCTCAAAGGAGTTCCAGCCCCCTCTGCCATGGGCAGGGGCACTTCCTCTAGACCAGGCTGCTCAAGGTCGAGCCTGGCCTTGAAAACCTCCAGGGAGGAGGCATCCACAACCTCCCTGGGTTACCCATTCCAGTGTCTTATCCTTACAGTGAAGAATATCTAATCTAAATCTTCCCTCCTCTAGCTTGGATCCATTTCCCCCAGTCCTGACACTACCTGACACCCTAAAGAGTCCCTCCCTAGCTTTCTTGTAGCCCACTTCGGGTACTGGAAGGCCACAATAAGGTCTCCTTGGAGACTTCTGTTCTGCAGGCTACACAGACCCAACTCCCAGCCTGTTCCCATAGGGGACATTCTCCAGCCCTCTGATCATCTTCGTGACCTCCTCTGAAGCCTTTCCAGCAGTTCCATGTCCTTGTGCTCAGGGTACCAGAACTGGACACAGTTCTGCAGGTGGGATCTGAGCAGAGCAGAGGGGCAGAATCCCCTCGCTTGTCAAATCATGATGTGCCTCCTGTTGAGACACAGGTTGTTGATTAATATTTTTGGGTTTGTGGCTTACTGCAGTGTGATGGGATGGTCCTGATCTGATTTCAAGCTTCCAATGAAGTCATGATCAGCATTACCTGCTGTATACTTTTTCTCAGCAGCACTGCTCCTGTGTGTAGTATACTGGAGTGACATTCCCACTGCTGTCTTGGATTATGCCAGGTGTTTGTATGTCATGGTTTTGGGAGGAAAGATAAATTTTGGCCATCCGATACTTTGTTTTTTGACTGCTTTCTGGGGAAGGGGACTTGACTAAACTTTCTTTCTTTGTTTTAGTGTGCTAATGTTGACATATGGGGTCCAGACTAGTACATAAATGCTTCTGTTTACCTGCACTGCCTTATAAATCTGTTCTGCCTGTGTTTGTTTCATAAGCAGTTGTGTGGAGGCCCCGCAGATGACTACATGGAATCAAGCCTGTGGAGGGTCAGTAGTGGTGGAGATACGAGGAAGTAGTAAAATACCTTCTTGTCATGTAGTTTCTTGGGATAGCAGAGTAAGCAACTGTGGCAGAAGATGGTGCCAAATTTTTATGCACATGTAAATCTTTATCTGCTTCGGCCAGGATCAGTTAAGCAAGTTCCAAAAAGTGAGAAAAAATTTAAAAAGAGGGGAGAAAAAAAAAAAAAAGGTGGGAAATGGAGGCTTGGGTGCACAGTCTCACTGATCAGGCTCTGCTGGGTAAAGCTTCAGAGTAGAGGATTTTGGGTGGGATACATTAACAGCTGAACCTTCTTGTTTTAACAGGAAAATGTTTATTGGAGGCCTTAGCTGGGACACCACCAAGAAAGACCTGAAGGACTATTTCTCTAAGTTTGGTGAAGTGGTAGACTGCACTCTGAAGTTAGATCCCATCACAGGGCGGTCGAGAGGCTTTGGCTTTGTGCTCTTCAAGGAGTCAGAGAGCGTGGATAAGGTACTGCTAGTGCAGGGAGGCAGCAGAAGGGCAGCACTCTGAAGGCTGCCTCCATGCTTCTGTGCACAGGATCTCTTAGAGATGATTCTGGAGCAAAATAGATTTAAGTTGCTTATTGAATTCTTTCCTTATTTTTTTTATCCAACCTGTCGTAGTCATGGCACAGTGGCCAGGAACAGCAGTAATTCCCAAAGTCTGGCTTTGGGTGCTTACAGGCAGTCTTCTGCAGGCCACTGGAAGTGACCACTTTAAAAATACTGTACAGATATGTCTACTGCCTCCCACTGTGAGTGCAGCCATTAACAAAGAGCTTCAGGTCTTTGCATCCCAGAGCTGCTACCTGAACTCCTAGAGAGGAGCCAGTGGCTTCAACAGATTGGGGCTTTAGCCAAGCAAAAAATAACTCTTAGCATTTCTAAAATGCTGTTGAGCAACACACTGAAAAGTTTTCATCTTCACTGACCTTTAACTGATGAGGTTTGAGGGTAGGACTGTAGAATACTTCCTGAGAAATATCAGACTCCCACTTCTCTTGGATGATGCTTGGCTCCAGGTGACACTTGGAAGGCTTTGTCAGAACTCTTGGTGGGATCAAAATAATGGAGCTGTTTATGTTTGGGGCAAGGAATTGTTGTTGTAATCATAGCATTGAAACTGAAGTGATAGCATTAACAAAAATGAAGTATAAAACAGCTGAGCCTTGCTTAAAACAGTACTGAAATACTTAGCTTGAACTGTGAGTAAGATCATGTTTAATTTTCCACAGGTCATGGAGCAGAAAGAACACAAACTGAATGGAAAGGTCATTGATCCCAAAAGAGCTAAAGCCATGAAAACAAAAGAACCTGTGAAAAAGATTTTTGTTGGGGGCTTATCTCCAGACACGCCCGAGGAGAAAATAAGGGAATATTTTGGAGGTTTTGGTGAGGTATGTGGTGAGACAAACCACTTCTTCTTGTTCTGCCTTCACAGCTTTAGTAATAAAAAGCAGACCCCAAGTGCCTGGATGCTCCTGTAAGCTTAATGGTGCAGCTCCATGGCTTAAATGGCCAAGCCCAAAGAGTGGTGGGGCACAGAGTTAACTCCAGTTGGTGCCCAGTCACAAGTGATGTTCCCCAGGGCTCAGTGCTGGGAACAGTCCTCATCCAGATCACTGATAACAGGATCAGGGCACCCTCACCTTCAGTAATCTTGCAGATGACACCAAACTGAGTGAGAGTGTTGATCTCCTGGAGGGCAGGAAGGCTCTGAAGAGGGATCTGTCAGGGATGGATCCATGCGCTGAGGTCAGCTGTATGAGGTTTAACAAAACCAAGTGCCAGGTCCTGCACTTAGGTCACAACAACCCCATGAAGGCCTCAGGCTTGGGCAGAGTGGCTGGAAACTGCCCAGCAGAAAAAGATGTGGGGATGCTGGGTGACAGCAGCTGGAGATGAGCCTGAGTGTGCTCAGGTGGGCAAGAAGGGCACCAGCAGCCTGGCCTGGATCAGCAATGGTGTAGTCATTGGGACCAGGAAAGTGATTATGCCTCTGTACTGGACACTGGTGAGGCCACATCTTGAGTACTGGATTCAGATTTGGGGCCCTTATTCTGTGAAGGACATTGAGGGGCTGGAGCAGGTCCCAGAGAAGGACAACAAAGCTGGGGAAGGGTCTGGAGAATAGGGCTGGTGGGCAGCAGCTGAGGGAGCTGGGGGTGTTTAGTGTGGAGAAGAGAAGGCTAAGAGAAGACCTCATTGCTCTCTGCAGCAGAGGAGATTGGAGCCAAGTGGGAGTTGGTCTCTCCTCCCTAGTCTCAGGAGACAGGAGGAGAGGAACTGTCCTGAAATTGTGCCGGGGGAGGCTTAGATTGGAGATGAGGAAAACTTTCTTTGCTGCAAGAGTGGTCAGGGATTGGAAGAGGCTGCCCAGGGAGGTGGTGGATCTTAAACAAGACTGGTCCCAGTACTGATCCTTGGGGGGCTTCACTTATTATGTTCCACTTGGACGTGGACCCCTTGACAGCCACTCTTTGGGTGCGGCCATCAAGCCAGCTCTTTATCTCTGTGTTGTAGGTTGAATCGATAGAGCTGCCCATGGACAACAAAACCAACAAGAGGCGTGGATTTTGCTTCATTACTTTCAAGGAGGAGGAACCAGTGAAGAAAATAATGGAAAAGAAATACCACAACGTTGGGCTTAGTAAAGTAGGTGGAGTTGGTCCTAGAGAAACCGAATGATGGGATTGCATTATTGCTTGCATCTGGGGTGGGGATAAGAGGCTGGAAACACCTGTAAGTGTTAGTCCTCACAGACAGGCATTAAGGGGCTAGGTATTAAGGTTGCTGTAATCTTAACTACTGAACTGAAGGGAGGTTTTGTCATGCACCCCTGTGGGTAGAGGGCTGGGATTCAACATACTTGCTCATAGTGAAGCTCCCACGTTCTCCAGCAGTGTAGTCAGGAGGCTGCATCACTGATAAGCAGCAGGCTGCACCATCTCCTGGCAGGTTTATCTTTCTGTGTTTAACATGGAAATGCTTCCTGCTTTAAGCACAATGTCCATTTCTGTTAAGAGTGCTTCCAAAACTGAAATGAAATGGGAAGTCGAGTTCCTTTCAGGCAGCTGGCTGAAATTAAACCTAGTGACAAAACCTCAGATTGTAGCTGGGGTCTTCTTTACTGGACAAATAGGTAGTGTGGAAGCTCGAGAACAGAGTAAGAATATTGGCCATACTCCGTAACTCAGATTTGATTTCAGTTTTCCAGCTAAATTGACCTCAAGAGGTCTATTTCAAAGAGCAAGCAGGCATAGGAGAGCCATGCATTCTCTCCAGAACTAGTTCTACTGGCCGAAAATGTTGTGTGTCACCAGTGGTGAACTATTTTCAAGTTAGAAAGTACTTCTTTTCCTCCTTTTTTACCCCCAAGGAGAGCAGCAGGGTGACCCAATCCTGTTTTCTGGTTAGTATCCTGTAAGTTTAAGAATGGTTTGTGGGACATACTGATGGGATCTGCCTTGAACTTTCTGTGCAGTGTGAAATCAAAGTAGCCATGTCAAAGGAGCAGTACCAGCAGCAGCAGCAGTGGGGGAGCCGGGGAGGATTTGTCGGAAGAGCTCGAGGGAGAGGTGGAGGTAAGCTTGCAGTGCCACGCTGCTGGCAGGGGAGGGGCTTGCCTGAGTGCAGACAAGTCTCCTGCAGCTCTGACTTTGGGCATGTTGCTTTGCAGGCCCCAGTCAAAATTGGAACCAGGGCTACAGCAACTACTGGAATCAAGGGTATGGGAACTATGGCTACAACAGCCAAGGGTACGGAGGTTACGGAGGATATGACTACACTGGTTACAACAACTACTATGGCTATGGTGACTATAGCAGTAAGTACTCAGCTTCTTGCCTGCTGCTTGTGAGGAAACTGCTGCAGCTGCTAAAGCATAGATGGCTTGAAAAGGTGCTGGCTTAGGCTCCCAGCAGCATTTGTCTCCTTTAGGGCCCCTTGGCTTCAGACACCATTCTGCCTCTCTGTGTCATGTGCGCATGGGGACTGGTTATTGTGGCAGGGCTGTGGCACTGCTGCAAAGCCCTGTATCCCTGGGAGATAGCAGTATTGCCTCTCCTGGTTGCAAGGGAAGGTGCCCCTCAGCTTCCTTAGTTGTAGAGAGAGGGCCCCCACCTCAGCTGTCTCCTTACAAACCTGCTCTGTAGGCTTCTTGGGTTCTTGCAGTGGCCATCATGGCCAACAACAGAGCTTAGTGTTGGTCTCTCCTCCCTAGTAACAAGTGACAGGAGAAGAGGAAATGACCTCAAGTTGCACTCAGGGAAGGTTTAGGTTGGGCATTAGAAGGAGCTTCTTCACTGAAAGGGTCCTCAAAGACTAGAAGAGGCTCCCCAGGGAGGTGGTTGAATCCCCATCCCTGGAGGCGTTTCAAAGAGGCAGAGATGTGGTGCTGAGGGACAAGATTGGACTCCATGATCTTAAAGGCCTTTTCCAAAAAAAATGATCTATGATTCTATAAATTTGAGGACTGCAGGGATAAGAAATGATTAATTGACTCATCTCCAAAAGGATCCAGATACTGTAGTGAGGATGAGCCTGCAAGCTGAGCATGGACAGGGGCAGCAGGCCGCTCCAGAGTTGAAGACTCAAGTATTGGAGGGGAGGCAATCTGCCTGCTGGGAGGGTTCTCCTCCCACTCCTCTGCTAAATCACTGTGCCTCAGTATGGCACAACCCAGGGACAGAAAGCTGAAAGCTGTTAGAGCAGCTGAAGTCGTGTGCAGGGTGAGAACAAGTTTTGGGTAGTTTTCCTGTTGCTTAGAAGTCAGGGTGAGGGACGCTGGCTACGGAAGCTGCTTCAGCTGATGGCATTGATCATTCCTCACGCGATGCTGTAGGCTCTGGAGCTTTCCCTCTGACAGCTTTCTGTTGTGTTTAGATCAGCAGAGTGGTTACGGGAAAGTATCTCGACGAGGCGGTCATCAAAACAGCTACAAACCATACTAAATTATTCCATTCGCAACTTACCCCCAGACAGGTAAGTCCTAACTATACACTTCCTACTTTCCTTTGTTTTCTTTTCTTTTTTTCTTTGTTAATTAGTAGTAATTTTTCAAGCCTACTGCCTAAAGCTACTGTAATGGTTACTGCTTTAAGACTTCACAGCACCCAGCCGTGCTTACCTACCGTAGTGTAACGTAATGACTTTGAGGATATTGTAACCCAGGCGCTCTTAAGCCGTTGGTATTTTTTTTTGCCCTATAATTAACAAGTCAGTAAAGTTTAACAGGTAAAGTACTGCTAATGGGTACAAATTAAGGAATTGCAGCGAAACAATATTGCCTACTAACTCTGACATTATACCTTGTTTGTACCCGCCAGCGGGAGCTTCCTTGCAGGCCCCTGTGTCGCGCTGACTTCACGATTCTCACAGGCCCGCTCAATGCGGACAGGGTACGAGATGCTCACGCTCTCGAATGCTGCCGTTTGGTATGGTCTCTTCCAACATCCTGTATCAGCATTATAAAATAAAAATGGGATACTTCAAGCTTTTGCCCTTCACTTATTTCTTTTGCTTTTTTTTGTTAAAAAAAAAAAAACAAACCAACCCAAAACCCAACAAAACTTATTGGTAACGTAATTTTAATGCATTTTTTACAGGCCCAGTAATGGTTAAATACGTCAGCTTACTGAATAATGTTAACTTTGTTCTTCTAAGGATACAGCTTGTCTCTGGATTTTCCAGTCTTTTAATTTGATATTTTTTATTAATCTATTTTAATGCTTGCTTTTCCCATTTATAGACATGGTAGCAGTAATTGCAAGAAGTTCTTGAGCTGATTTCCTGTTGTGTCGACTTCTCCTTAGCTTCTGAACGCAACCCTGCTCTAGTAGTTAATGTGACCTTTTACTTGTTGGTTTTGTTTTTTTTTTTTCTTAATGGTTAAGCTAAGAATATTCCCTACTGGGTCGGCACAGTACTTAAAGGCAGCTTTTGAGCCCAAAAAGGTCCATCACCACAATAGCTTTGGTGGTGGTGATGGTGGTCAAATGTTTTGTAACCTCTAAGTAAAAACAAGAGAAGCACTTTTTTTTCCCAAGTCAAAATTTACAGCAGGCAATGAAAAAACTTGGCTTAAAGATTGGTGCACATGTGGATTTCCAGCTCATGGACTCTCCTGTTCAGCTTTAATTTAAATAAATAAAGCATATATTTACCTGATTAATGTGGATTATACCATATTTACATAATGTGGGAAATAGGGGTTATCTAAAATGGCAATTGTCAATTTAGAACAAAGCCACTTTGCTGCCAGCTGTCCCTTGCCACAGAATGACTTTGGGTTTCTTTTCTTTCTTCTAGGGTGGAGGCACAGTATTTTCTCAGTTGGAAGATTTCATTTGAAGGTGGCACATGCTGCCTGCTCATAGCAGTTCAAATTAATTTTTGGGTTTTTTGTATCAAGGCCACGAATTGGAAGTTAAAAGACGTTGGGTCCCTTTTGAAGTTCAGAATTGAGTTTTCCTAAAGACAAAAATTGCTTTCACAGTCTCATTTTCTTAATGGCTATGCTTCAAGAATCAGATTTGTTTTATGCCCCTTCCTGAGTATCGTAGCGCAAGTCTTGTGTTCCGAAGCCCGGTGTGACGGTGTCATGATGTAGTAGTGTCTGACTGGTTTTTTAATAAATCTTTTTTCTATAGACATGCCTTGGCTGCTTTTCTTCCCCCTCCTTGGAGGCCAGAGCCACCTGCAAACTTGGAATCCCCCAAAGCAGGTTCTCTTTTGCAGTGGGTGTTGCTGTGTCCCTGAAGGAATGGCTTTTAGGTAGGCACTGCTAGATCACAGAACCAGATGACAGCTGGAGGCAAGGTGAACAGCAGGCTCATAGTGGCATCTTGGGGGGCAAAGCCAGCCTGGCTTGGATACTGGGTGAAATGAAAGCAGTTCTGCAGCAGTCACCACAGCCCCAGGCCCTTAGAACTGATTTCCAGGAAGCCTGAAGCAGCTTCCTTTGGGAGGGCAGCAGGCAGGTGTCCTTGAGTTGCCCAGTGGCACCTCTGCCCTCCAGCAAAGCCCTCCTCACCCTCCCAGTGCTGAGCTAACACAACTGTCTGCTCTGCATTGCCCCGGGGACAGCTGTGCCCCAGTGCCCAACCCCAGTGCCCATCAGTGCCAGCCTTCCTGCTGATGCCCAAAGCAGGGACAGTTTTGGGCTGGGAAGTCTCATGGCCCCTGGGTTCAGTGCTCTGCCAGCAGCAAGGATGCAGCCCAGAGCAGGGTGGGGACTGCTGGCAGCCCCTGGCCACAAGTCCAGCTTCAGACCCTCTTCCCCAGGGGCAGCTCTCTGCTCATCTGGATTTCCCCACAGCTTTTGGTGCAGTGCCAGCATTGGGGGCTCCTTTGCAAACCTCTGCAGGCCTCTTGGCAGAACAGAGCCTGTCAGTGCAAACTGCTGTGGGAAAGAGCCAGGAGCTGCAGGAGCCTGGCACCTTCTAGGTACTTTATGCCAACTTGGCAGGAATGAACCTCCCAACCCCCTGCTCGCCACCTGGAATCTTTTCCTCTCTCCCCTGTCCACCCAAGAAGGGCAGTGCTAGAGTAGCTTTGGTGGGCATTTGGCCCCCAGCGAGGGCCAAACCCCCACAGGCTGAGGGCAAGGGACAGTGCAGAGCCACCAGCCGAGCTCTGCATGTCCAGACTCAGTGTGCACAGCCACGGCCCTGCCCCGGGGCAGCCTGCGGTGCCCTTGGTCCTGGCAGCAGCTGCTGCAGCTCTGCCCTGGGCCCCAGCAGCAGGGAACTCTGCCATGGCCTCCCCTGGCAGCGCAGGGCTGTCAGGCTGCGGCCTACAGCACCTTCAAGGGGCTCCTCTTGCTGCAAAGCCTCAGTGCCTGGCAGGGAGCAGCTGCCCTGGGCAGGGCAGGGAGGGCCATGCCCCCTGGGGCTGTTGGGGACTCTCCTGTCCAAAGCCATCAGTGGAAGCAGCAGCCCCAAGCTGCTTTGGTTCAGGCCATGGAGAAGACTGCTGCAGTAAGAGGAGGCTTTGGAAACGCCAAACAAAGCAGCAAGAAACCAACCCCAGCCTTAGGAGGGGAGGGCACAGCCTTTGCCATTAGCAAACCAAACCAGGAGCCCAGGGCCCACCAGAGACCATGGCTGAAGCCCAGAACAGAGGAAGCAGCTCTGGTGCCCAAGCAGCACCATTGCCACCCACCCTTTGCCGGGTAGCAGTGATCCCTGTGCTGAGGCTGCCCAATGCTCTGTGCCCAAGCTGCATTTCTGCCACAGCTGCAGCCTCACTGCCACGGAGCTGCAGCTCCCTTCTGCACCTGCCAGGCACAGCCTGGCTGCAGTGCCCTTGCTTTGGCTTCTGTCCCCTCCCTCTGGCTTCCCATTCTCCAGCTGCCCCCTTCGGCTCCTCCTGGGGGGTCTGTCCCTCCTGTCACACAGCTTTTGGTCCTGCCCTGTGTGTGAGGACTTTCCTAGGGGGTTGGCTCCTTCCTGTGGGGAATAACCAATAAACGCAGGACCTGTTTGTGAGGAGTTGCTGCAGGACTCCTCCTCTTCTCGGCTGCTTGTGCACCAGTTGGGATCTTCCTTTTCTCTCTTGCCTTCCCCTGGCCCTTTCCTTTGGGAGCAAGGATGGGCCTGCTGGAGATGCTCAGCGTGGTAGGAGGGTCCTGGCTCAAGACATCTTCCCCTGCCCTCCCAAAAGGGACTCAAGGAAGCCTGTACTGGGGTCAGCTGCTGGAGGATTCAGTGTTTTAGTTACTTGATTTTGCAGCACTGACCAAAGGATGGGAAGGGGAAGAATGGAATTTTAATGCAGGAATAAGTTATATTTCTTTCAGCCAAATGTTGTGCACATTGCAATGCATCCTGGTGCGTCATTATTATTAAATGTAACCTTCAAAGAAAGTAAGTCTTAAAAGGCCTTTTCCTTGTGTTCAGTGAGCACTTGAGATGAACAAAATCTTCCACTCTATTTTAGTGATTCTCAAACATGGAAAAACAGGAGGGAAAAATTATAGGATGCTTTGGTTCACCTTCTTGTGAAGGTCAGGAGAAGCTCAAGCAGGCTCCATATTCCTGGAAGAAACCCAAGCAGGCTCCCTATTCCTGGGAGAAGCTCAAGCAGGCTTCCCGTTCCTGGGGGGAGCTCAGGTAGGCTCCCTGTTCCTCTGGTAAAGCCTGGTAGAGGTGAAGTTGGTGCTTGACCACGGTGCAACCAGGTGTTGCAGAGACATCTACCTGCCCAGGGCAGAGTCCTTAGCAGGTGACAAAGATCAGCTCCCTGTCTGCTGCCCTTCTCCAGGGTTCTTTTGTTTGCCTGGAGAAACCCTCCCCCCATCTAATTAGGCAATTGACTATAGCCAAACCCGCAGGGGTATAAGTGGAGTTGTGCTGGAGAGAGTAGGTTTTTCTTGCTCTTGTTTCACGGAGGCGTTCTTGGCAGCTTGGAATTTCTCTCCTTTAGAACAGGACCTAAGGACTCTTACCCACCCGCTTCGGTGAGTGTGTGTATATAGGTATTGGTACTGGGTGTCTGTGGGAGACTTTTTTCCTTCTGAGCCGGAGCTTGGGAAATCATAAACCGGAGTTTATTGTTTGTGTAAGTACCTGAGCAGTTAATTCTCCCTCGCTTCTTGAAAATAGGAAGCATATTTTTTTTCTTATCTGGAAGCTGAAAGCATGGAGGCTTGGAGTTCAGCTTTAGAGTCACTCAAGCTGCTCTCCCGGGCTCCTGTATGGTTTTTACTTAGCTCTTTTGTTTCTGATTGGAAGTCTCTGGGCTTAAAGTGAGGAATCCGTCCTGTTCTGGTGGTGCTCTGTGGTTTCAAGGGAGCTGAAGCAGTCCAGAGCGTTTTCTTGCAGTAGGGGGAGTAAACTGTCCATTAATGAACTCTCTGTGACGGCAGTGGTCTGCTACTATGCATAAAACCCACTCATGCTTGGGGACAGCTATTTATTGTAATGAGATGTTATTTGATTAAGCAAGGGATGGTTATATCCTAAAAAGAAGGGTTTAAGACTTAGAGCTCAGATCCTGAATTTGAGCAGTAATTTGTTGGTAAGAAGGATCCAGTTTTGTTTGCCTTCTCCTGGATGAAACTATGGTGCATGCATCCTTAACGTTTGCCAGAGTGTGGAGATTCCTACTACAGAAAGTATTCTATATATAATTCTTTTCCTGATTGAATTGCTTGGGAAAGATCATTTGTATGGTCCTCCATCAGGTCCATGTCCCTCCTGTGTTGGGGGCTCCAGAGCTGGCCGCAGCACTGCACGTGTGTAAGAGGGTCTGCTGTGTGAATATCACTTAACAGAAGTGTAGGAAGAAGCCTTTACATTTTTAAGAGGTAACTTAGTGATCTTTTGTCTCAGCAGACAAAAGAGGCTCTGCCTGGATGCTTATTACTTTATAGTTGGGTGCTGCAGAGTGTTCCCAGAAGTCTTGTGCTGAAAAACTGCTGCCAGACTGCTGGGAAACTTGGCACGATTTCTGTGCTCTAAGACTTCTTCATCCTTCCTTCTAAAGCAGATATCCTCAGGGTACAGTGAATTAGCTTGGGGTACTGTTTATTTTTACTTCTGACATTGCCTGAATTTTGACTGCTTGCTTCCTTGAATTGCAGATGTGTAGCCTGCTGCCGGGATGAGTGCAAAGCACGTACTTGATTTAATTGTGTGGTGGCTGTTGTCTTACAAGTACTCGTTAAGTGCTCAGTGAATACGCGAGCATCTGATAGAAAGGTCTGATGGTTCTGCAGAGCAGGATTGAAAATACTGCTGCTTGCAGGGCGCTGGGAGCACCTGTGGAGTGAGTTGCTGCTCTGGGGGAGGCAAGTAGTGATGTGCGGCTCTATTGCTTCCTTTAATTAACCCCTTCGTGCCATCTGCCTCTTCCTTAAGCAATACTTTTGAATCACGGATAAGCGGGAATAGAGCCAAGTACTATTTGCAATCTGTTTTGACCTCTGCCCTTGGTTACCCTGTGTGTTTGCCTTTCTCTCAGTTGTAATTTCTCTCTTTGATACCATCACTCCACTCTCCAGCCCCCTGCCGGAGCAGGTGACAGGGATGTCACCAGTTGGGCCATTTAGACACCATTTCAGAGTCACAGAACTTCAGGGGCCGGAAAGGACCTCCAAAGCTCACCCAGGCCAACCCCCCTGCCAAAGCAGGATCACCTACACCAGATCACACAGGAACACATCCATGCAGGTCTTGAGAGGGAGACTCCACACCTGCCCTGGGCAGCCTGTTCCAGTGTTGTGCCACCCTCCCTCACAGTTTAGTAGATGGAAACTGAAAACTCTGAATAGTCTAATAGATTGTGAGCCAATCACACAAATATGCACATGTGATTTCTTTTTTTGTTTGGTTTTTTTTTTTTTGTTTTTTTTTTTTTTTTTTTTTTTTTTTTTTGAGTCATAGGCTTATGTTTTATGGGTGCAATTAAGAATTCCCAGGGTGTTACTGAGGTTATGCGGGAAGGGGACAAAATATCAGGTCAGGAACAAGGAGGGATGGATAGACTTAAGGCAGTTAACAAATGCAGAGGACTTGTTGTCAAGCAAATTTCCTTTGGGATGCTCAGTGAGTAGGGCGAAAGGCACCTGTCTGGGCATGGTGTGGTTTCCTCTGTTCTGAGTTTTCCCGGCAGAGAAAACTCAGAGACTGCCTGAGGCACTCAAGGTTCAGGTATCCCCCGGGTCTTTAAAATGTGGGGAATGCAGATAAGGAATTTCATAGTTTATATTCATGTCTACAACTTGAAACGCCTCCTGTTGAGACAGAAAAGGTAAAGGTGCAAAGGTTATCAGACACACCATCAGTTCCATGGAGGAAGTGAGGTCATGGCTTCTCCAGAGGGTGTCAGAATTGGGCCCTCTGTGTTTCCCAAATGCTATTTCACATTTTCTCCACTTTATTGATCTGAACCCCTGGTTTTTGTGACCTGCCTAATACCCAAGGCTCTTAGGGTAAACGACCTTGTCTCATTGCTCTACCTCCCTTTCTGTTTTAGCCTTGCTCTGCAGTGGTTAGGAGATGAACAAAAATCCCACCTTTTCTTCCTCTGCTGGTCTGGTTTTCCCTTCCCTGCTGCATTCCTGACTGCTGACCACAGGACGCTACCAGCCTTGCTCAAGTAGGCACAGGAGTAACCATCCTCTCTTCATTGTGGGTTGGGTAAAAACCATATGACTGCACACTTTGTGACACATTCACTGTCAGCATCACACTGCAGAACTGTGTCATGGAATAAAAGTGAAATTGCACAAGGAGTACCATGAGGACCATGGAGAAGGTCCAGAGGAGGGCCATGAAAATGATCAGGGGGTTGGAGCACTTGTGCTATGAGGACAGGCTGAGTGAGCTGGGGGTGTTCAGCGTGGAGAAAAGGAGGTTCCAGAGAGACCTAATAGTGACCTTATAGAATCATAGAATGGCAAGGTTGGAAGGGACCTCAAAGATCACCTAGTTCCAACCCCCTGCCATAGGCAGGGACACTTCCCACTAGTACAGGTCACTCAAGGCCTTGTCCAGCCTTCCAGTACCTGAACGGGGCTACATCAGGTCCATGTTCTTTCTGTGCTGAGGGCTCCAGAGCTGGCCCAGCAGTGCAGGTGAGGTGTCCCCAGAGCAGAGGGGCAGGATTTCCTCTCTCCAGCTCTGGCCACACTGCTTTGGATGCAGCCCAGGCTGCCATTGGCCTTCTGTGCTGCCAGTGCCCATTGCTACCTCATGTCCAGCTTCTCCCCCACCAGCATCTCCAAGTCCTTTTCCCTAGGGCTGCTTTCTGCCAACTCTTCTCCCAGTTAGTGTTGATGGTGGTGCCTGCCTTAATTCCCAGTTCTAGCCCCATCTTTGTCTGCAGATGCATACACTTATGTTTCCTGCCAAGTTTGTGGAGCTCCCTATGTAAGCTCAATTTTTCTCCACATTAGGCTTTAACTTCTGTGCTCCCCAGAAATTTTGGCATTTGAATTCTATTTGTGCGCCTCTAAGCTTTATAGGCTGGGCTGCTTCTCAGTTCTTAATAACCTACTAACCCACCCTTGCAGTTAATTTGTGCTGTAACTGATATGCTGCTGCTTAATGAGAGCGAGTGGGAGGACTGGGTCAGCTGGAAGGAAGCTCTGAATCCCTTTGTCACAGTTGGCTGCTGCTGCTTGGAGGGTTTTGGTTTGTTGTTTTTTCCTTTCCCCCTGAGGTTCTTAAACTAAATGATAGTTCCCAGACTTCTGGACTGTGGCACATGTGTCACTGTGTGGTGTAGAGCCAAGGCTGAGTAGTGAAGGGTGGTGATTGAGTCTGGTTTGTTGAAACCCCCCTCCTTGTAACAAGCTAAAAGGCAAGGGAAGTTGATTTGTTTTCTCGAGCCATATTTTCCTGTTCATAGATGCACTCAGGGGAGAGGTCAAATCCTGTGCACATCTGCAGTTAAAAAGAGAGATGGTTCTGAAGGAAACTTCTGTAACAACAGGATCTAAGGGAATATTTTGTCTTTGATGGGACTGAGGTTGTAATCAGGGTGGGTAGACACATGCATTTTAAATGCCAAAAGGGACAGTGTGTCATAAGCAGGTGACACAATAGCTGTGACACATGTAGTATCTGTCACTATGTAAGTGGAGAAACAAGTCAGTGTTACATGATTCCAGCTGGTTTCTGCTGTTTTTCACGTTCACATGACACTGACACTCCAAATCACATTGCATGGAGTGGAAAGCCTTGTGGACCAGCGATCTGAAGGTGAACTCTCACCTTGTAAGCCCAAGCTGAAGCTTGTTCAGTACAGTGGTAATATGGCAATTAAACTACAGCATTCACAAATGCTCTTGAGGGTAGAGAGAGGAGCTGACTATTTGTGAAAGCTGTTGCATGAAGCTGTCTGTGTTGTCTTTGATCTACGGAATTGCTCTCACAGGTCAAAAATCAAAGAATGGTCTGAGTTGGAAAGGACCTCCAAAGCTCATCCAGTCCAACCACCCCTGCACTCAGCAGGGACATCCTCCACTAGCTCAGGCTGCCCACAGCCCTACCCCGCCTCCTCTCGAATAGCTCCATGGATGGGGCCTCAACCCCTTCCCTGGGCAACCTGTTGCAGTGTTCTGCTAACCTTATGGTGCAGAACTTGTTCCTAACATCCAATCTAAATCTCCTCTTCTCGAGTTTGAAGCCACTGCCCTGTGTCCTGTCACTGCAGGTCTTTGCAAACAATCTCTCTACATAATTCTTATAGTCCCCTTCAGGTACAGAAAGGTCATTTTTAGGTCTCCCTGGAGCCTTCTCTTCTCCAGGCTGAACAATCCCAGCTGCCTCAGCCCGCCCTCATAGCAGAGCTGCTCCAACCCCCTGATCACTTTCAGGGCCTCTCCTCTGGACCTGCTCCATCAGGTCCATGTCCTTCACGTATTGAAGGCTCCAGACCTGGGTGCAGTACTCCAGGTAAGGTCTCACCAGAGCAGAGAAAGTTCATGGAAAGATGGCAGAAGGTACTTTTTTTACCAACATATTTTTCTATTTAGAGAAAGCAACAGCTGCACAGGTTGTATTCATTCCTTCTTAAATCTCAGCCTGAAACCATGTCACTGCTTACAAAACATGTAGCACAGTCAATTTGTTTATTGTATAGCACCAACTACACTCTCCAGTGATACTCCACAGCAGCTCACCTGAGAGACACAGTGAGTTATTCTATGCAGGGAATGGGCCCTGCACAGAAACGTGAGCTCTGGCACAGACATCTTTACCAGCTAAAAAAATGGTTTGATTTTTCCAGATGATGAAATCCACTTGGATAGATTACTGCCCTCAGAAAAAGTCGCTTCTGACACAACTCTGTTTTCTGTCAAAACCTTCTTCTTAGAAGTTACAGAAGAAAGGGGGGGAAAAAAACCCCAAACTTTATTTCTGAATCAGCCAGCATTAACAACTCCAGGCTTACTCTTATGAAAAGCACTGCTGGTGTGAAATACAGAAAGTTCCTGTGCTAATGAGAGTTCAAAAATAGACTTGAGCTTGGAGCTAAATCCTGAAAGCTGACGAGAATCGGACTCGTGCTGAATTGAACAGAAGGTGCTCAGCAGGTCTTAGTATCTGGCCTTTACTGAACAGCAGGAGCCAGGCCTGTCTAACACAAGGAGGGATGAGTATTCTATAAAAGGGCTTTGTTCACCACTTGATGGGTTTGTAAGCTCTGCATCTGGTCACTTGCAGCACTGTTTGGACATCAGTCTTGCAGCCAGGGCACTGAAGCTGGGCAAATGTTGAAAGGTAATGATTTGGCAGGAGTGAAGAGGAAGTTTCCTGCAGCTGCTGCCCCAGAAAAACACTGATTGATGGTTTCTCCATAATTACAGTGAGCTACCTTGTGTGGTACATGTGCAGTCATTGCTCCTACCCAAACCTCACACCTACATGTTGGTTCTGATTCCCTGCTAGGACTACAAAGCTCTCTACTTTGTCTATGCTCCCTTGTTCCAAAACAGTAACACACAACCTCCTGGGACAGCTGCTCACAGATGATGAGGTCTTCCCACCTTCCTTTGAAGTCCATGTAGTAGTTGTATGTTGCACAGTCTGAGCATTTGGCCTAATAAAATTGAATTTACAGTGGAATCTAATACCTCGTGGTACTGAGACTGAGTTTATGGTCCTGGCCAACAACTCAGGAGCTCTTTTACTGATTAAGAGCATTTTCACCTAGACTGCTCTGACATTAAGCCTGGCTGTGGGAGAACAAAAACCGTTTTGGGAATGCACAACACCAAAGGCACTTCAGTATTAGCAAGACAGTCTAGAGTGAGAGGAGACATACACACATCTGCATCTGCTTTTCAGTTTTCTTGTTACAGTGCCTATAAAATTAGTGTTTGCAGATGGTCTTGTAGTTTTGGCCCTGCGGTTGTACTAGCTCACCTCTTTGAGGGCAAAGAACACAGTCTAGGTTAGTGCAGATGAAGTTATCTTTTTCCTACGAGATCTCACCAGCAGGCATAGAATTGTAACAAGCAAGAGGGATTTTTTTACTACCCAGCATGGTATAACCTCTGAGTGTATTGCTTGCCACAAAAACATATGGCTGAGAGGCAAGTCCTGCAAACTGTCGCTCTGCAGCCTGAAAATGGAATGAGCTCTGGGGTTCTGTAAAAGGAGCTAGAGTGAAGGAGCTCATGTGATAGCATATTTGTCACAGCTGCTTGTGATGGACAAAGGCAGGGCACTATTTATAGGATTCAGATGAGGAACTTCAGCTTTTATGGCAGTGGTGGCCTTAGAGAGGAGTCTAAATGGAAAGGAATAAGGAAGATGGATTTTGGTCAGCTTGACAGGCTTCATTTTTCACCCACAGGGGTCGGCGCCCACCTCTGCCCCGTGGCACAGCATGCATGAGGGGAGGGAATGGCAGCAGGAAGGAGCACCCCTGCTGCTCTGAGGGGCCGGGGGGAGCGTCCCCAAGGTCGGGCGCAGTCCCCGGCTGGTGGGCAGGGCTGGGGGGATCCAGACCAAAGGGGCCTGGCAGGCACGGGCGCCCCAGCGGGTGCCTACTGCCGGCTGAGCAAAGGAGGGACCCTGTCCGGAGCGAGTGGGGAGCTGCTGCCTGCCCCTGGCACCGCTCTCGGCCCCACGCTGACCACCCTGACAAGCCCTCTGCCGGGCTGCAGGAGGGAAGCTTTTGTCTCGGCTTGCTCCGTCGTTTCGGGAGCTTTTTTCTCCCTCTGTGTCGTGGCGCACACCAGCAGACACTGTTGCAGTCTGTGCCCCAGGGCGCCTCTGCCAAACGCTCGTCCGCTGCCGCTGAGGGGCTGGGGGCGCCTCCGCCAAACGCTTCTCCACTGCCTCTGTGGGACCACCAGGCCCCAAGCCCCGCGGGCCCCTCAGCAGCCTCCCGCCAGCCCCGTCCCTCCCTTCCCGCCTCATCAGGCCCCGCTGACCAATGGCCTGAGCCCAACGCTCTGCCTGGGGGCTCGGCCCCGCTGGTCACTGTGGCTGCCGGGACAGGAGCTCAGGCTGCCTGCGTGTGTCCCAGATACAGGCAGGGGTGGTGGAAATGGCCTTTCCCCATGACACTGAACTGCCTCTGAGTCAGCCTGAGCCTTGCTTGGTGGCTGTGGAGCAGCCTCGGCAACACAACAGAGTGAGGAGGAATTTGTTTCCATCCATAGGAAAATGGAGAAATGATGGAGGGGGGTGGGGAGATTGTGAGGCAAAACCTAGGAGGTGAAACAGAAAAGCACTGCTTATTGCCACAGAAACAGGGTGGCCCTCTTCTTGCTAGGAGGTATCCAGCCCTATCCTCTTTTTTCTTCTGTGCTTGATACTCTGAAAAGGACATGTAGTTATCAGTCATGTTTGGAGATTCTGCTGCTTCTCCTGTGTAAGGGAGACAACTGCCCCAGGACACAGCTCATTTGAAGGCTTGTGTCAGCACTGGTCCTGGTGACTCCCATTTTCTCTGTCAGTTTGCTTTTCTCGTATCTTTGCAAAGAAAATCCTTCCCTGTGTGTTATAAATTACTTTATAAATGATCAAAGGAATTTAATGGTTGAATAATAAAGGCAAGCAAACAGCGGTGGATGTGCTGGGGAGTCACTGCTCCACCAACGATGCACACTGTAACAGCTCCACTGCTGGGTTATATTTCCTTTTCTAATACATATTTGTAGCTATCCTAGGAAAAGGTTGAAGTCAATGAGTTCTGAGAATGGGGGAGGGGGTATTCCCCCAAGCATGCTCCTCATTGCTTTGGGGGTCCTTTGTTGCCTTCTTTTGGTGGTCGTGGGATGAAGNTTTATCTTAAGACCACCAGGTGTTTTTCACAAGATCCTTACACTATAGACATTATCTTGACCTCAACATTCGCCTTCCTAGTTTCCTGCTTAATCTGGGAGTTACACAAGGTTTGCAGAAAGTAGTCACAGACCCTTCCTTGATCCCCATATTTATATTGACATGAATCATGCAAGCCCATCTCACACCGTGACATCCAGACAGACTTCAAAACATGAAACTAGCATGTCTGCCAAGAAGAAGGAGAACTCTCACTGGTGAAACAAGCAGGGAAGGATAGGGGTGGACTGGTGCATGTGATTTTTTTTTTTTTTTTTTCCCCCACTGTAGCAGTAAAAATAAATGTTGCTGCTGTTGTTTCTGAAAAAAAGCAGAAAANGTGCTGGTAAAGAGCTTTACAGACCAGATGCACATTTTTGAGGATGTCTGTAGCAAGCCATGAAATAACAAACTTTGTGGGAGGAAATGTCTGTACCAACTAGTTGGAGAAACCCTGTGAGAAAGACTGTGCTGGTGCTTATCTCGGATAACCACTCAAGGCCACTGGAGAGGGTTGGAGCTGGGGCGAAGAATGGGACAACACCTATGTTAATGAACTACAAGAAATAATTGTAATAGCCCTACCTCTTATTATGAATATGCATACTCTTGGAACATAAATTGTGGCTTGTGTCAGCCTGGGGTGTGCAGGATTGATGGAGCGATCCTACCTGTACCCAGCGCTGTAATAAAATACATCTACTGCATAACCCTGCATGAGCTTTGGGGTTCATTTTGCAAGTCAGTTTTCTGTTTATTAATCCCACTAGCCCTGATAGCTCAAGGCCTCATCCAAGCTGGCCTTGAGGGGAGGAGACATCCACAACCTGCTGGGTCAGCCTGTTCCATGTCTCCTGACCCTTACTGGAAACAATTTCTTCCAGTCTCAATCTCCCCTCTCTAGGCTCAAAGCCATTATCCCTCATCCTATCACTCCAACCCTTTGTCAAAAGTCCCTCCCCAGCTTTTTTGCAGTAGTTACTGTCCTGACAGTAGCTGCAGTACAGGGAGCTGGCACAAATCAGTTTCCCTAGTGTCCTGCAGCACAGATGGGTTTCCCTAGTGTTCTGCAAGATGTAGCTACAAGAGCAAGGTTTGCAACCCCCCCTGAATTTTCTTTGAGGCCCATATGTTACTTCAAAGGTCATTAGAAAGAAGCACCTGTTCTGGAGAATTCACTAAAGCACCTTAAGCCTACACATGACCATCTGTACCTAGCCCATATGTTGGCAGATGCAGCTTTAAGCTCACAGAAGAAAATGAGGCAGTTGGGTGCGGGGCAAGAGGAGTTTCTTCACCCAGCAAAATGCTGTTGTGCTGTCTAGCAATTTTTTTTTTTACTGCTTCCTACAGAACAAGTGTGTTTTGTAACCAGGGTGCTGCTTCATCAGTTCATCTTTCTGCTGTGAACAGCAGTGGCAGTTACTGCTGGTGAAAGCAGCTGGTGCGAGGCATTGCTGGCTGAAGGGAAAATGAGCCACTTGCTGGGGGGAAAGCACAGATCACCTTGGTGCTGCCCTTAGGGCACTGTCGCTAGCAAAGCAGCTTAGCATGTCCATCCCCCGAGCAGGGCTGGAAGCTATTTGGGCTGAGCAAATGTTACAATTTAGGACTAGGGTCCTAACTGTTAATAAAGTTTTCTGAAGAATTCAGAACAAGTCCGAGGGAGTAAATTGTCTACAGCTACCTGAAAGGATGTTGTGGAGAGGTTGGTGCTGGTCACTTCTCTCAGGTAATTAGCAATAGGACAAGAGGGAATGGCCTCGAGCTGCGACTGGGTAGGTTTAGACTGGACTTGAAGAATTTTTTTTTCCCAGCAAGAGTGGTCAGGCANTTTTGCCGAGCAAGAGTGGTCAGTCATTGGAATTGGCTGCCCAGGGAGGTGGTTGAGTCAACAAAGTCACCAACCCTGGATGTGTTTAAAAGTCGTTTGGATGTGGTGCTTGGGGCTGTGGTTTAGGGTGCACCTTGTAGGGCAGGGTAATCGGTTGGACTTGCTGATCCTGAGGGGCTTTTCCAGCCTGGATGTTTCTGTGAGTCTATGACTCTACTCTCAAAGGGCCTGAACAAATTATAAGAAGCATGTTTAATCCTATTCCATTGGTGTAAGAAAATTCAGTGTAGTTTGGAGTTCAGAGTGTTCTTGCTCTCTTCCTCGCTTGTTTTTATCCCTGGCCTTGCTTGCTTCTCTGTGCCAACTGCTGTTTGGGTTAGATTGCAGTAGGAGGTCAGGCAAGGTGGCCTTGCAGGCTGCAGTGTGCAGGGGGGTAGCTGGGCTGTTGTCTAGTTGTGTATGTGTGTGTATATATATATTTGTATATGTTTATTACCTTTTACATTTAGCCTACTTTCGTAAATAAATAATAATTGTCATTTTACTTCCCAATTCTGAGTAGTGTGGTGATTTACTCTTTGGGAGGGGATAAATCCCAAATTCTAAGTAAGTGGTGATGTAACTTTTTCTGGTAGGTTCCAACTCTCATCCTTGGTGTTGTGTTGGTTTGGTTTGGTTTTTTTTGGTGTGCTCAATATATAGTTTGAGTGTCTGGTTTGCAACAGCAGTAATGGCTGGGTGAGGAGTAGCTTGAGAGTGGTGTGGAGGAGAGGGCCTTGGGGGTGTCAGTTGGTGACAGGCTCCCCAGGAGCCATCAATGGTTGTTGGCAGCACAGCAGGCAGCTGTGTGCTGGCTGCATCCAGAGCAGGGAGAGCAGCAGCACAGAGAGGGGATTCTGCACCTCTGCTCTGCTGAGACCACATCTGCAGCATTGCCTCCAGCTCTGGTGTCTCCATGGCCAGGGACACCCTCCATTAGCCCAGGTTGCTCAAGGGCCCATCCAACCTGGCCTTGAACACCTACAGAGAGGTGCATCCATGACCTCCGAGAGCAACCTTTTTCAGTGTCTCATCACCCTTAAAGCAAATTAATGCTCAGTTTGATAGCTCCATGTGGGTATAAAAAGAAACATTTGTAGGGCCTTGGACAGAAAAGACCTATTTGTGTACCACCATAGGACATAATTTTTGTATTACAGAATCATAGAATGGTTTGGATTGGAACATCCAAATCCCATCTAGTCCAGCTTCCATATTCCCTAGTGAAGATTTATGCTTACTGTTCATTCAGCCTTTTGAGGATTTTGCTGCTTTGGATGAATGAAGGGAAACCCCTAAAGCTCTCTTGAGTTGCTTATGCTGAGTCTGATCATAATCAGTAAAGCCTGTTGCTGCCTGGTCCTACAGAGAGCAGTGCAGATTGGAATGAGGCTGCTGGTCTGTAGGAGATGGAAAAGTCATCTCCATGATGGGTGGTGATAGGAGATTCTCCTGGTTCGAAGTCGTTGAAACCAGGCACAGCTCTTTTGATGAGATGTGGAGTGTGGTTTTCCTGCATTTCAGAGAAGAACACACAAGAAGTCTCATGGCAACTAGGACCAGCTGCTGGAGTAATGAACGAAGGGCTTTCAGGCAGCCACATTAAATAATGCTTCTAATCCACATGTCAGGGCTCTGAAGTAATTTTTATATCATCAGCACTGCAGATGGGTGATTTGTTGCAGCACTGGCTGCCATTTAAAGGCTATGACAACAAAAGCTCTTTTTTGTGTCAATGTTTTCAAGTTTGCAGTTTCTCTTCCCCTCAGAATTATAGAAGGGAGAGGAGAGGGAATTATTCTTTCACCCTCAGAACTCTGTTATATTTTGTCACTGTCAAATCATATTTGCAGCCCAGCAGGCCAGTGGCAGTCTGACTGTTTTCATGGGGAAACATTTTCTTCTGCAGTCCAATGGGAATCTCCCCAGCAGTAACTTGTCCCCATCACCCAAATGATAATACATGATTTTTAAGCCATTTCTGTTGCAACAAGTAAAATGTAAATGGTTTAAAGATGACAAATATTTGCTTAATAGCATGACCCTCAAGAGTCAGATGTTGTCAGTAGGATCCTCTAAGCCTGACATCTTACAAATACTTGCAGAATAGGAAAATCATTCCCCATGCAGCTGCTGGATGCTATGATGACAGTTTTGAAAATGCAGACCCATTCCTTGGAATTAACAGAGGTCATTCACCAAATTCCTTTCCCATAGGTTGCCAAACTAATTTGCAATAAGTCTTCCTTTTTTTCACTGACTTGCAACTGAATGAACAACTTATAGGTAAAAAAGGTATTATTATTTTAGTTTTCAGGCCATCTCCTCATTTTATTGGTCTTATCTGCTGAACTATAAACCCATTTTGCAGCAGGGAGTTGTGGAAGATATACCAGCTCCCCTCCCAACAAAGCAAGCACAGTGTGTGTGCATATTCTATCCATATTTCAAAACAGAAGTTATGGTTTGGGAAGTCTTTGAATCCTTTGTGCACTGGTTGTGGGTAGAGATGACTGAAGCCCAGCCAAAGATTCTGAGGAGGCACTATCAAGTTTATTAAACATCTGGGAGCCAGGCCAAGTTTCTGGCAGAGTAATCTGCTACAGAAGCTTCTTACTATAAAGAGTGCTTTGAGTTTTGTCTAAGAACCACCACTGCTGCAGGTTATGAAAGGATGAATTTCCTTCACCACACAGCCTGACATGTCTGGTTCAGCTGGAAGTAACAGAGTATCTTCCAAACTCATCCATCACCCATGATACCAGAGCTGCAGACTAGCTACATGCTAGGCACACAGGCAACAGAAACAAATCAAATGTGAGTACAACCTTTAAGCAAACACAGCAGGATCACTTTCTCATTGTGATAATCCATTCAAATGGAGGCTGTTTCATCCTTGGAATCCTTGCAGTACAGGGCTCTGCACTCCAAAGGCAGTTCAAAGCTTTTCAATTACACCCAGTGGTTTAGGGAGGGTTTATGAACACAACAAAATTCAGAAGGATTGGGTTTGGCTGTGGGAAGAGGTGGTTTATTTGTTTTATTTTGGAGTTTTGGTTTTGTGTGTTATCTTTTCTTTTCCCGAAGACTTCCTTGGTTTCTGTTTGTTCTTTCCTTTGTTGCTATTTTCCCAAACCAGGGAGCCCAGATCCCAACTGTACTGCGGTACGGGGAAAGATGTACAAAGCTCCACTGGCCAGAGATCAGTCCTGGCTGTCTGAAATAGCAAAAGGTGGCAGTTCATCCATGTAGGTCATCAGTCCTTGCAATCACCCCTCCAAAGGGCTTTTTTGGCCCCAAGGATGGCAAAGTTAGGTGCACCAGGGTGGGTTGTTTTTTTTTGGTTTTTTTTTGTTGTTTTTTTTTTTTTTTTTTGGCTGCCTATGTGAGTGTAGTGAGTCCACAGGACATTATTATTCAAAGCCTGAAACCTGTGCCGGGCTGTTAATGTATTAATGCTTATTTAAGTGTCAGGGAGTGCTGGCAGGTGTCAGAGTAAATGAGAAGCTGTCAATAAGGAAATTACTCACCATTCACAGGGCGATTGCTGCAATCTGTCAGGGAGCATCTGAGAGGCTGTCAGGCTGAAAGAAAGAGTTGGGAGGCAAGAGAAGTTGTAAATGTTTCCTTGTCTTTAGGGGGTGAAGGAGAAGAGTCCAGCGATTGCAACTCTAAATCAATAGAGTAACAAACAGAGATGAAGATCCCAACATAGAGCTTTGCAATAATGCTCCTAAAGGAGAGGTCAAGCTCAGGTGTGAGAAATGACTGAATGAGGCCTTATCTCTGTTTTGGAAGCACTGTCTTGTGACCTGGGATGCAGGAGTTGCGTGTTCCTCTTGCTGGGCTGCAAGAACTTGATACTTTTGTGCCTTTGCCATCTTACCTCCTTTTGGATACCTCCTTACCTCAATATCTGCAATGGAGATACCTCCATCTGAGAGATGTCACCTACAGGTTTAACGATCATAGGGCTGGAGCACCTCTCCTGTGAGGACAGGCTGAGAGAGTTGGGGCTGTTCAGTCTGGAGAGGAGAAGGGTCTGAGGAGACCTTACTGTGGCCTTCCAGTATCTGAAGGGAGACTACGGGGAAGCTGGGGGAGGGACTTTTTAAAGGTGTCAGGTAGTGATAGGGCTGGGGGGAATGGAGCAAAACCAGAAGTGGGGAGATTCAGACTGGATGTTAGGAAGAAGTTCTTCACCATGAGGGTGGTGAGACACTAGAACAGGCTGCCCAGGGAGGTGGTGGAAGAGCCCCGTCCCTGGAAGCTTTTCAGGGCAGGCTGGTGAAGGAAAACGGAGGTCGTCAAGAGATCTGGCTCTTGGTCACTCTCGAGTTGCTGTGCAGACTTGGACTTTTTAGACAGGGAAAGGGGTGACTTAGAATGCTGTGGAAGTGGAATGAATTCAGAGTGCTCTCGAGGGGGCACGTAGTAGCAGTGTTTCTTACACCACGCCAAGAGCAAGGGGACCTTAGGTGGAACACTGTGAGCTGCATTCAAGGGAAACGGACGGTGGTTTTCCAAGGTGTTGTAGTGGATCTGTGCAAGTTGGATGGGCTGCTGAGGGAACTGGACGAGTACTGGAGGCGAGAGAGTGGCTGAGTGGACAACCAGCCCAGGGCCTTCCCCGTGCGGAGAACACGAACGGTAGGAGGGGAGCCTGGAAAAATCCCGCTCCTGCCGGGAGCAAGCGGCAGGGCTGTCCGGGGCAGCTTCCAGGCCGTCTCAGCAGGCACGATCATGGTCACAGGCAGGTTCGGCGCCAGGTTTGGAACCAGCACTGCAGCATCACCCCTCTGCAGACTCTGCCGGCAGCGGCGACCAAGCACCAGCCCGCGCTGCGCAGGAGCCGCCGCAGCTGTGCCGCGGGCCAGGGGTGGGAGCGGGGCGTGCCGAGAGGGCAGCGCCGCCCGCAGCTCCGCCCGCCGCCCCGGAGTCCCGCCGAGGGGAACGGCGATGTGAGGAAGGCGAGTGGTACTCTGCCGAGCCGTGCCCACCGCAGCCGAGGGGTGCCGAGCCGTGAGCGATGCATATCTGTGGGCGATAAAGCAGTGGCTGTGGCCAGGAGCACCTCCAGCCACTTTCAGGTACGTCCCTGGGTGTCTGCGGTGCTCGGGTGTGCGTCCTTCCGCCCATCCATCCATCTATCTTCGTGCTCTCACCGGCAGGGTGGTCTCTTCCCTGCTGGTGTTTATCTCTTCACTGGATACCCAGTTCTGCTCAGCTGGTTTCTGGGGGGATCAGGATGTGGAGAGGGTAGAGACTTCAGCTCAGCGGAAAAGGCACTTGGTGGTGGTTAGGTCCTTCTCCCTGTCCCCTTCTCTGTATAAGGGTAGAACAGGGTCCTAAAACTGCACAGCATGATTTTTCTGTGGATGCGATGGTTTTCTCCCCATTTTTCTGTAAACCCGTTGGTTCAGTTCATGGCTGGGTTTGTTTTGGTTTGTTTGTTTGTTTTTTATTATGTTTGTTTCGTTTTGTTTTTTGGTGTGTATGAGGAGAGTGAAAAAGCACTGATTTGCTAAGTTGTGGTTGTAAAGCTGTATAAAATAGGTGTGCGGGCAGGACAGGGCTGTGTGTGTGAGGTCACCTGAATGCTTTGCTGGCCATCTGCTGTGTGTGACTGTGGTAAAACTTCAGGCCACTATGCTGAGTGAGGTGGGAGCAGATTGGGGGGCAGAAGAGTAACAGCTGTTAAATGACCCAAGATCAACCCACGACCAATGTGTTGCTTGTCACAATCTCTGCTCTGTTGTGATCAGGCCAGATTCAACTAAGGCAACCCTAACAACAAGCAGAGCCTCCCTGGCTGTTATGTGCGAGACTAAATATAGCACTGGGGAGTGAGGAGAACTTCCGTGGAGTTCTGGTGAGCAGAGCGGGGGAGAGCTGACGCCTCTCAAAGGCAGAGAATGGCCTGGAAAATATAAAGAGCCACGAACAAAGAGGTCTTCTGTACCCCAGCAGGCAGCTATTCTTCTAAGGCAGGATTGTTGAGGGCTTAATTTCAGTGAGATTACAGCCATGGTGGGCCCAGGTAACTGTGTCTGTGGGGAATGGGGATCTTGGCAGGCAGGACTGGGTCTCTGTCTCTTGGTTCTGAAAGTCAAGAGTGTTTGAGGTATGGGTTCTTCAAGCTTATCTTAGAGTTTCCTAGTGAGATGTCTTGGAGAAAAGCTGTTCATCAGATGAAAATTAGTGTTGAGTATTCAAGACAACTGGTGAGCTGTGTTGGAGAGAACTGATAGGCAAAGGTCCAGGTCTGATTTTGGATTAGCTATGTGAATATCACAAGACTAAAACAAGCTGCTGTGGGTGTTGTTTATGCCCTGTAAAAGTGGTAAGAAAGTCCTGGTTTATTGGGGATTAAGCTCACAGCAGTGCCACACACTGAGAAAAATGCCATTTTGTATGGTATAGTGAATCCTTGCAGATGTACGTTCTCCATGGTTCTGTTCTGCTGAGGTTTTTGTGGACAGCATGGTGTGTTGTTACCTGTGCCTCAGTTGTAGGCGTTATCTAAACAGTCCTTGGGGATATAGTGAGTCATGGTACCTGTTTTGTGAGTAGTGAGCTGCTGTCATGCTGTGTCAGAAGTGACAGGCACAGCTCAGTGCTGCAGAGCTGGCTATGAAAGAATGCGAGCTGAAAATGCTGCCACTTTACTCTGGTGAGGCCTCACCTGCACTACAGCATCCAGCTCTGGAGCCCTCAATATAGAAAGGACATGGACCTGATGGAGAGGGTCCCGACAAGGCCATGAAAATGATCAGGGGGTTGGAGCACCTCTCTGCAATGACAAGCTGAGGGAGCTGGGGTTGTTCTCTGGGCTGAAGGCTTCAGGGAGACCTTAAAGCAGCCTTACAGTACCTGAAGGGGGTACAAGAAGGATGGAGACAGACTGTTTGCAAAGGTCTGTAGTGACAGGACAAGGGCCGATGGCTTCAAACTAGAGAAAAGCAGATTTAGATTGGATGTTAGGAACAAGTTCTTTACCATGAGGGTAGTGGAACACTGCAACAGGTTGCCCAGGGAGGTGGTTGAGTCCCCATCTGAGGAGCTATTCAAGGTGAGGCTGGACAGGGCTGTGGGCAACCTGATCTAGTGGAGGATTTCCCTGCTGAGTGCAGGGGCAGTTGGACTGGATGACTTTTGGAGGTCCCTTCCAACCCAGACCATTTTATGATTCTATGATAAAATATGGAATATGGATCTAAGCTTTCCCAAATATCAAGCCCTACGTGTCTTGTGCAGAGAGAGAAAGTGTAAGAGGTATTGGCTCCAAAGGTTTCCTATCTTAATCAGAGGATTTAGGAGCTTTACTTAATACACAAGTTTGCAGTCAGTCAGCAACAGTGATTTTAACTGGACTGTTGTTGTGCTCAGAAAATGTGGTGGAAGCTCAGGCAAATAAGTTGGAAAAGGACAAGCTTGTGGTGCTGACTTCACTCGTGCACACTCTTGATGTGAATGCTTTGTTCTTTGCAACTGTGTCCCTGCTCAGGTTGTAGAGCTCTGTCCGTTAGCTGTGATCCTTCTCACCCATTTGGACAGGTCAATGGCAAAGCTCCAGGATTGAGCAGGGCATCTACCATACGAGATTTAATTTCAAGCATAGTCATCAGAAGGCAACCTCTGATCTTTGGAGATAGAGATGGTTCAAAGCATGTGTTTCCCTGTATGCTTATTCAGTATTTGTAAATGAAGAACAGCTAAGGGATGTGTGTCAGGAAGATGGGGCCAGGCTCTTTGCAGTGCTCCCCAGTGACAGGACAAGAGGCAATGTGCATAAACTTCAACATAGAAAGTTCCATCTAAGCATGAGAAGAAACTTCTTTCTTTTGAGGGTGGCAGAGCCCTGGAACAGGCTACCCAAAGAGGTGGTGGATTCTGTCTCTGGAGACTTTCAACACCTTATGTGATCTGCTTTAGGTGATCCTGCTCTGGCACGGGCGTTGGACTCAATGATCTCCAGAGATCCCTTCCAACCCCTACTAATGTGTGAGTCTGTGAAAAGCTGGGTTTGCCTTCGTCTTAACATCTCTTAATTTCTTCAGCCATTTGAACATTGTTCTGCTGTTTAGGAGATGGTTGGGCAGTGCAGGAAGATGGTTGGAACAGGATGGCTGTGTTTCAGTGAAGGAGGCAGGATTTGTGCTTGCTCATGTTTAAGCATCTTTCCCCAGATGTTAACAAACATACAGGTGCAGTCTGCAAGCAATGACAAGTGGCCTTTGCTTGGTGTGGGGTTGTGAGATGGAGTCACAGCATCTCAATAGACACTTGTCTAGAAAATGAGATTGTCAACAGAAGTTTTGCAGCTGCAGCAAGGACAATGAATAATTTACAAACAGGAGGACAAAATCTGTTGCTAGTTTCTTCTCTATTATAGCTGCTGCTAGTAGTATAGAAATCCCAATTAATCAGTGCAGTGAGGAAGGTAAATGGCTGGCATTCAGTATGACTGTATCTTTAATTAGAAAATGAGCAGGGTTATGGAAACAATACAGCTCATTCTTTCTAGGTGGCTCTCAGAATAGCACTGCATGACTCAGAGCCACCTGCTCTGTTTTGGTGTGGGTTTATTAAAATATGTCTTCTCCCCGTAGTAAAGTGTTCCTCAGGTCAGCTGCCCCTGCCATGGGCTCAGGTACTCTGCTTGTGTCTTGTCACAGCTGGAAACAGGGCCAGAAAATCCCAGGAAATACAGAAATAGCACATAGAATCATAGGGTCAGTCAGGGCTGGAAGGGATCACAAGGATCATCCAGTTCCAACCCCCCTGCCATGGACAGGGACACCCTACCCTAGATCAGACTGCCCAGAGCCTCATCCAGTCTGGCCTTAAACACCTCCAGGGATGGGGCCTCAACCACCTCCCTGAGCCATGCTCTCACCACTCTCACGCTGAAGAATTTCCTCCTCACATCCAGTCTGAATCTCCCCACCTCCAGCTTTGCTCCATTCCCCCTAGTCCTGTCACTACCTGATAGCCTAAAAAGTCCCTCCCTAGCTTTTTTGTAGCTCCCTTCAGATACTGGAAGGCCACCTGAAGGTCACCTTGGAGCACAGTACATGCCAGCAGAGAGCTGAGCCTGGGAAGCTGTGAGGCTGCATCAGCCAGCACCAGGAGATGTCTGGATTCGTAAGCAGTAGGATAGGATAAATATGCTTGAGTCAGACTGGGGAGTGGGATATCTCCTGAGGCAATTTCTCTCATGTGCCTCAGCTGCTGATGTGACAGTGCCTGTCCAGCAGGGCTGCAAGTTGATGCTCCCCTTAAACATGTTGTGGGGATTCAGACACTATTAGCCTGTGATTAAACCAATCCTTTAACAACCCAAGCTACTGTACGGCTTCTCAATACCGTACCTTCTATATGATGCATATATTCTTCAAATGGGCTGGTTTGGATAGGATCTTAAAGATCAACCAGTTCCAACTCCCCCATCATAGGTGTGAACACCTCCCACTACAGCAAATTGTCCAGGGAGGGGACATCCACAGCCTTACTGGGCAACCTGTTCCAGTGTCTCCTCACCCTCACTGTCAAGAATTGCCTCCTCATCTCCGCTCTGTCTCCCCTCATCCTGTCACTGTAAGCCCTTGTAAGCCCTCCCCAGCTTTCTTGTAGCCCCCTTCAGGTACTGGAAGGCTGCTCTAAGGTCTCCCTGGAGCCTGCTTTTCTCCAGCCCCGACTCTTTCAGCCTGTCCTCATAGAGAGGTGCTCCATGTGTCAGCTTGCTAAGTGTATTTGTTTCAAGCCAAGACTTTGACCCATTGATTCCAGAGCCCGAGGGTCCATCTTCAGTCCAGCATGGGATCTGCTGCTGGATCTGAAAGGCTGACATAAACCATCAGAAGCAGTGTATATAAGAGGAGGAGATTTCTGCTACGGCAAAAAATTCTTTCCAGTCAGTTTGGTTAGACTGTTCTTGATTTCCCAAGGACCCAGACAAGCTGATTTGAACCCACAAGTCCTTTATATTTTAGCTTTGGCTCTGGTCTAGAAAGCACTGGCTGATATTCAGCTGAGGTATAAACAGGTGTGAGACAGGCATTACCGATCTGAATAGAGAGCTGTATTTGCTTTCTTAACTGCCAAAGTGGGGCCATCCCATTTTATCTTCAGGCTAAACATTGGAGTGTGGTGGACTTTTAGCTGGAGTATTTCTACTGCAGGAACTCCAAATGCATACTGCTGTGTCTTGAGTGCCAGTCACAACTCTGTGTTGCCTTAGCAAATGGAAAGAGAGAGTATGTGAACTATTCACCTTAAACCATCTTTCCCACTGCATCAGCTAAATGGAAAAGAGGTGTTTGGTGATGAGGTTTTAGGTCAAGCCAGGTAAATTAAATTAAGTACTGTTGTTTAGCACTGCTGTAAATTATAACTTCCCTGTCTGTTGTGATCATAAAAGAGAGTGGCGCTTTCTTCTGAAGTGTGTTGTAGGTTTGGCCAAATGGCCAAGAAGGGCTTGTGAAGAGCAAAAGCTTTTGGATTCAGAATGTGTCTTGCTTTGATGAGGTTGAAGAAAGAACTGTGTCAAGAGAGCTTTGTGCTTAAGGCTGGTACTGTTCTTCTGACATCAATATCGTGTGATACCCCTTTTGGAAAAACCATTGTGGAACTTAATGAAAGGAAATAACCTCACACTAATAGCTCTTCATATGGTCAGGCAGAGAACTGCAGTAATGAGAAACTGAGTGACTTCACTAAAGCCACCTCAGGAACTTGTAGCAGAGTCAGAAGCAGATCCAGGCTCCCAGGTCTAAGCACTGAAATTATGCTTTCCCTGCTGAGTGTGGGCAGATATGTGACCAGTTCTCAATGAAACTGGTCCCCACTGTGAGCTATCTTGTACCCACACTTACCTACTCACCATGTAGATCAGAGCTGTATCTTTTGGCATTGGTCAACAGAGGTGGGATTGGGTTACAGAGATTCTCATCCCTGCCACATAAAATGGGTCATATTCCCCAAAGTTAGTGGGAGCCTAATACTGCATGCAAATCAGTGATGCTCTTGTGATGATAGCATGGGGGAAACTTCTCCTGTCTCTACTGACATCAATTTTCAGTTTCTTCAGTTTGAAGTATGCAGAAGGCAGCAAGCATGCTATGGAAAGGAGTGTCAGGGGTCTGATTAACCGGTGGGGATGGCATAGCATAGATGACATCACAGGTCCCAGGTGTCCACCCTACTCCACGCCCTGTTCCTGGACAGCTGAGCCACCATGAGTCAGCAACTGAATCACTCAGTTTACAGCATGATGCTTTGTTTGCTTGCTTTGAAACTCCTGGCTGCAAACTGCAGAGTTCATCAGTTGCTGGACCTGTCTGTGGCAGGCTGGGACCTCCTTGAGTCTGTAGAGCTCTGCACCTTGCTGGTGGGTTGGAGTCCTGGTGGAGAAAGTCTGCAGCTGACTGAACAGAGAGGTGGGCTTTTAATCTTTTGTGACTCTGCTCCCTGTAGAACAAAGGGCAAACTTCTTCCATACTTCACTGGGTGCAATAAGAGGAATTCTGTATACTTCTAAAAACCCAACTGCTTCAGTGAGTCAGAACAGTAAGGCTTTGGTGGTGTGCTTGCTTGCTTTGCATTTAATGTACTCATACTTTTTATTTCAAAGCTCTCCATTTTGCACTTCCAGCCAATTTCTTAACACTTGGCATCAGCCAACCAGTCTGCTTTTCCTGATGGCATTTGGTTTGGAACAGAACTTCATCTGTAGGACTGAGGAGACCCTACCCAGCTTGTGGATTGGTTTGGTTGTATAAAAAGGGCTTGGAGTACAGTCTCCATTTATGATTTTTTTTTTTTTTCCCTAGAGGATATAGATCCAGGCTGGCAGTGCTGTGTTGTTTCTTAATGTGATCCCAGTATTGCTTGTCTGTCAACAATTCTGCTTCCAGTCCATCTGTCTGCTTATAAACGGTGGTAGAAAAGAGCAGCTCCATGTGTTGGCTGTTGTTTAGGATGGGACAGGATTTCAGTGCATGCTTTGAAGGCCTCAGGCCTCTCTACATCCTCTTCCATTCCATTCTGTACATGACTCCAGCTTTATAGGAGTTGCTATGGAGCTGCTATGCAACGAACTGGTGCTATTTCCAGAATCTCTGGTGACTTCTGACATATAATTACCTCATATCACTTGTAACTGATACTTAACTCTGTGTAGCTCATGTTTTAAACTTCTCATAAACCAGGATTATCAGAGAGATTTACAAGGTTAGAAAAACCTCCACATTTCTGGGAGAACAGCCTTAGTTTGAACTGCAGATTGAATTAAAAGGTTAAAAGGACTTCATTCAGATGAAGAAATTGTCCATAAATTAAAATAAAACCCACTTACCAATTAACTTAATAAAAAGAGTAATGTGTCAATGATGGAGAACACTCCATAGAGTGGGGTTTTTTTAAATAATTATGGCTTCTCCTCAGTCTTAACTGACAGAAAGAAATCTCATCTGCATTATGATAAGACAGAAATGTGTTGAGGAAGCAACTATGTTATCCATGTGGTCTTTTTTTCATGTTCTGTATTTCAAGGCTGCTGCCTTTGTGTGTTAAGCACAACAGGCAAATGGTTTTGTGTGCTTTGGTTGGGAGGAACTTAGGTCCTCTCCCTTGGCCTGGGTCATTCTCTTGCAGCTGAGGTTTTTACCATGATATGGTTTGCCTGCGTTTGCTTTTCTGGCCCTGCAGCAATGCTGTGGCACCACCACCCTCAGCATCTTTAGACTTGGGTTGCTCTTTCCGCCCCACAGAAGAGCATGGGGAGAGAATAGAACTGGGGTTGGTGCTTGGGGCTTAAGCAGGGGACATCAATTCACAGAACAGCAGCATCAAGAAGAACAAGATTATTTTCTTCTCTTTTTTTCACCCCTGCAGAATTTGAGAAACTCAAGTCCTCCTTAAACCCTTTCCACTTTTCCTGATGCTCCCAACCATACACAAAAATGCATTCATGTCCATCACATTTTTGCAGCTCAGTATCCAAGGACTTTGAGTTATTCAGGATCCACTTAATTGCTGTGCCAAAAGTCTCATAGGTGAGTGATCAGTCAGCAGTCCTGCATCTGACCTCTCGCCATCAGCTGGATCTATTTATAGATCCAAGGAAATGTTCCTTTGCACATTCAAGAGAAAAATGCCTTTCATTGAAATCCACTTCCTGGCCTGTTTCTTGCATGCTGGATTTTCATTTTCCTTTGCAGCCTATTTTTTTTCTAGGTAATTTTTGGAGATCTTTCCAAAATTGTTCATTCACCCTCTACTGTTTCAGTGAAAATGAAAGAACCACCTCGAGGTTCAGTCATGTTCTTCCTCAGGTATTGCTCTGCCAGAGAATGGGGTTCTGAGCACATAATCTTTGATTCTTCTTTTCTACTTGCACTACTGTTACAGGGAAGCTTGAGACTTCTTCCTTGTCAGAGGCTACTTAAAGTCAGAATTTTGGCCTTGATGCCCAAAATCTGATGTTGATCTCATCATGATACTAAATTAAGAAAAAAATGGTTTCTTCCTCCTTCCACAATGCAGGTTTATCAACTTCTCCCTGTCACAGGAGAACAGCAGTACTAGAGACAGGAAATTATTTCTTTGCTCTTTCAATCAAGTCAGATTCTTAGCCAAAACCAAGCCCACTGTTTTCCTTCTTAAAAAGACGGGGGAAAAACAGAAAGAAAGAAAACAAGAGAAGATGAAGTTTTCCATGTTAGTGGTAACCAAATGTTTCCAAAGCCTGGTTAAAAAGTTTCAGTTTTAACTCTCAGATGTTTTTCACTAGAATCTTATTTCCTGCCTCTTCCCCCCGCCCCCCAACTTCTGCTTCTCAGCCACTACATTCATAGAATCATAGAATGGGCTGGGTTGGAAAGGACCTCTTAAAGGTCACCCAGTCCAACCCCCCTGCAGTGAGCAGGGACATGCTCAACTAGATCAGATTGCCCAGAGCCTTATCAAGTCTCACCTTGACCATTTCTAGGGAGAGATATTCACTCTTTAGGTCTTAAGGTACCTGTTCTATATGCCAAGGCCTTGTGGAGCAGATTCTGCTCTGTGAGCAAATTTCAACTCCACTCAAATTACTCTGAAGGCAGAGTTTGGCGTTAAGTGTTTAGCTCCCTAGGTCATAAGCACTGAGCATGCTGCTTTGTGTCTCCACCTCCCTATAAAATACAGCAGAAGAGTCGAGCTCAGGGCGGTAAAGGAGCCCTGCTGGAGAAGCACATGTGTTGGATGAGTCATCTTGTTGGCCATGCTATATTTATCTCTGTCACACTTTGATATCATCCCTTCTCGTGGCGTGGAGAGCATGTCCTGTGTCTTGTTTGCTTACGAGTGAAATCCTCAGCATCTGAGCACAGAGCATAAAGAACATCTCTCAGGTGGTACAACCTCATGTCTCACTGAAGCAGAATGGAACCATCTCTGTCAAGCAGCTTCCAGAAACAGACAGCAAACAACTGAGCTAGTATGTACCCTTTGGGGCCAGGCTTCTGGGAGTTTTGTTATTGTTATGAATCAGTATGTCTATTAATGGCTGAATGACTTTTAGCTTTCCTCGTGGTGAGGCCTTAGGAGGCTCTCTGTGTGTCTAAAATTTAGTTTTGTCTGAAGAAAGGTCCTGGGAATTAGGGGACTGCAAACTTCCAGAAGGTCTCATTCCCTTGGGGAGTTAGTAATTAGAATGGAAGTGCTGCCTGCTGACCTTCTAAGAAGCTTTCTATTTCAGTGGGCAGTGACAGTGTGTGTATGGTGTATGGTGATTCACACCTGTTTCACTTTGTACCATACCAGAAGGTAGTGGTGTGGTGAAAGTGTTTTGGTTTGTGGGTTTTTTTTGTTTTGTTTTTTTTTTCCTCCCCCCAGACATTGCTTCACTGATGAAAAGAGATGCAGCCTGAGTCTGCTTTGAGTGGCAAGGATTACAAGAAACTCACTTCAGGGAAGACACTGAGTTGCTGGTGCAGGTCCAGAGAAAGGCAACCAAACTGCTGAAAGGTCTGGAGAACAGGTTTGGTGAGGAGCAGCTAAGGCAGGTTTAGCTTGGATATTAGGAAAAATTATTTCCTGCGAGAGTGGTCAGGCATTGGAACAGGCTGTCCAGAGAGGTGGTGGAGTTATCATCCCTGGAGGTGTTCAAAAACCCTGTGGATATGGCACTTTGGGACATGGTTTAGTGGCCATGGTGGTCTTAGGTTGACAGTTGGACTTCATGATCTTCAAGGCCTTTTCCAGCCAAAACAATTCTACGAAGCCACAGCTATGAAATCACTAGGCAGGCTGAAACCTCTGTAGATGCCAGTTTCACCCCGAACTGGGCTGTCCTGGTTCTAATACAAGCTCTGGATTAAAGCAGCCACTCTCCTTGTTTTGTTAGTGCTGACACTGATGTTAACTTGCTTGCAGACGTGACCTGGCCTCTCTCACTTTCCTTGAGGAGCCACAGGGCTGCAGACGTTTGGTGGGTGGTGATGTTGACACAGTGTTCACCTACCCTCGCCTTCTGGCTGCATAACATTTGCTGCAGTAGCTGAAAAGACTTGTGAGTTTTGGTGCAAATAGGACATCTTTCAGGGCTGCAGGATATTTTGTGTGTGTTTGAGTCTGTGCTTTGCAGCTAAAACATGGCAAAGAACCTGAGAAATGGAGTAGAAGACTCCTGTCAACTCTGTAGTAACATTTTGTTTCTTGAACTTTGTTAGCCTTGCAAAGAACCTGGATGACCAAAAGCCCTTCTGAATCAGTACACTTGCAGAACATTGACCATGGTTGAACTGTCTTGTCCAGGCACCTTGTTTTGTCCAGCCCCTGCTGTGTGACACACATATACACTCTAGTCTCTTCTTTTTCCAATTCATTGGGCTGGGAATCGAATCCTTGGATGAAGAGCTGACAGTGACTAATGTCTCTTTGCAGATATGGAAACTCCTCACTCTTTCCCGTTTTGATGCAGATGTCTTTTGGCATCTCACAGGAAGGGTTTTCACGGGTCATGCAGGCCAGGAGCTTCTCTCCTCTCTCTGGTTTTGCAACCATTTTTGGCTTTCTCTTATTGGTTACTTACTGAATCCCTCAGTCTTGTGCTGGTCTGAATGCCCCCTTTGTCTAGACATGCTGCCAGCAGAAGCAGGTCTGTGGATGTCTCTGTGGGGCTTCAGGTCCCCAGGAATTTAACTACTAACTTAATAGCTTCTCATATCCACCGGGCTCCCTCAGAGGAGTGCTTTGTTGTGAGCTGGGGAGCACACAGATGGCAGCAAGCTATTTATCTCTGGGCTGTCACATCACTGCTCGCTCTCAAAAGAGAAGAGCCTGTTTCACAGACTGCTGATCACTGAGGGCTGTGGCTTTAAAAAGCCTTTTCCAAATAGGATTTGATATAATGGAGAGAAAAGCAGCAGCATCTGCACTTACCACGGTGGTTCAGAAGCATTAATGCTTTTCTCAGGGGCACACACATGCATGCTCCGTCAATGTACAAGCACAGCAGCCTGTGGATATTATCTTTCCAGTTTTATCTCCCTTGCCTCCAGATTGTGGGTAGGATAGGAAGTACCTTTCTGTATTTGATCTGTCTGCTCCCCAGATGCAGCTGACTCATTAGCACTCACAGCCCAGTAGCACTCTGCTGTAGCAGAGTTAAAACCCGCTCCGATTTGTGGTTAAAACTGGGCACAAACTTAGCTAACAGTCAAGGCTATAAACTCCAGGTTCCATTGATTGAGACCTACAAGTCCCAAAAGGCAGGGGGGGAGGGAGGAGATAGAAGGAGGCTGTAACTCCAACTCTTAAGTGATCAGATAGATTTTATCTTTTGGCCTTTTCACATACTACTCTCACCAGAAGAACTCTTGGGTGGTCATAGCCTCCTCACTGCCCACCCACTTCTCTAGCCTGCAGCTCTGGCTGATCTTTTCCTTGGTAAGACTTTTTTGTTCCACAGGCACTGAGATGCCAGCTGATGAATAATTGCTTTGTTTTTCCTTAAGTATTCAGCAAACTTGAAGCTGGAAAACACAGGGTTGGATTTTTTTTTCACATTGTCACAGAATTTGGAGAGAGTTTTGGAGACATCTCTGATTCTGTTTACGTCTTTGATGTCATTGGTGCACTTGGACAGCATTGGTAAGCAACAGCACATAGGCATTTTCTTCCCAGTTTCTGAAGCCACTCAGAGATGGGTGGAGGTAGATGTACTGCAGTATCAGGCTTCTGCCTGGGTTACAACTGGCACAGTAGAACTGGAAAAGCCCAGCACTGATTTACCAAGGTGGAGCTGGGAAATTGAAGATTTTGATTGCAGCTACTTGTCTTTCACATCACATAAGGATGCTGTCCTCACACAGAACCTCTTCAAGGCTTCACTTCAGCTTCTCCCTCTCTGCACTCGTGAGGGCTGTGCCAGCCCATAGCAGCCTGATCACTTAAGAGTTGGAGTTGCAGCCTCCTTCCGTTTCTCCCTCCTCTTCTGCCTTTTGGGAGTAGCAGCTCTTGTCAGATGATGGAACCTGGGGTTTATAACCTTGATTGTTAGCTAAGTTTATGCCTAATTCTAACCACAAACTGGTCTAGGTTTTAACTCTGCTACAGCAGTTACTGGGCTGTGGGTGCTAATGATACTATGCCACATCCTCAAAAGCTTCACAGAAAGTTTGAGTTCCCAAAATCTGTCTGGATTCCTGTACCCTCCTCCTAACCCTGTACCTGGACTTCTTGTCTGTCATTCAATGAAGAAACAAGAAGATACAAAAGTGCAGTGATGAGAGCCTGCATGGGCCCTTCTCTGAGACATCTGCCTGGGCTGGGAGGCAGCACAATCTTTACTGCTGTTTGCAGGCAGTCCAGGCTGTGCTGTTGTCTTTGCTCCTTTGCAGTGTAAAAAGCCTTTTATGTTCCACCTTCTGCTAATTCTCCCCTATCTATCTTGTGTATTTCCTCAGGAAAGTATGCCACAGACACCTCCCTTTGCAGCTATGTTTGACAGCAGTGGCTACAACAGGAATCTCTATCAGTCAAAAGAGGACAGCTGTGGAGGGCTCTATTACCATGACAACAACCTTCTCTCAGGGTCCCTGGAAGCTCTGATCCAGCATTTGGTACCCAGTGTAGATTACTATCCTGATGTGAGTATCTACACCCAGTTACCTGTGTGGCTGCATCTTGTAAAGGGGAACTCTCAGATGTACAGCAAAGGCAGAATGTGTCACACCAATGGCTGTGGCAGAGGTTCAGGTGACTAATTAGCAATGGTAGGATAAAGACATGTTCTTGGTGAGTGCAGCTGCAGTAAGCTACTTAACCTAGCCAGCCTCATTCTTTATTACCCCTGTTGTGAGGGACGCAACCCTGGTGATTAATTTATGAAGTACCTACCTAATGTGGCTTCCAGTTGGATGGATTATATGTACAACTGACCCTTAAAAACTTGTCAGGCAAGCTGAGGAGAAAGGCTTGACCATTGGTGTGACAGGTGAACAGTATTTAATTTAAAACCTAGCAGGTTTAATGCATATTTGCCATTGCTCATCTAAGGCCCCACTCGTATCTTGCAATGAACAAGTGAAGTGCTGAACTGTTTGGAGTTGGCAGAGAGGTTGGCCCTGAGCACAGGACGTTTGTCACCTGAGGATTTTTGGCCTGTCCAGATGCATGTGTGCACTGAGACATTTTATAGAAGTCTTAGTGAAGAAGAGTGAGGAGCCAGTTGGGGATGATGAAACTGCAGCTCTGCTTGTGGAAAGGCTCCTGCTGAAGGTGTAACTCCACTTGCATTCAGCTGCTGTTACTGTCATAGATCTCTTTGTACTGAGCAAGTATACACCTGACAGTAATTTATTTCTTTCTCTGTCTTCTTTGCAGAGGACATACATCTTTACCTTCCTTCTCAGCTCACGCCTCTTCATGCACCCCTATGAGCTCATGGCCAAAGTCTGCCACCTGTGCACGGAGCAGCGGAGACTAAGTGAGCCTGGCCTGGACAAGGTAGGATGCCTTGCTCAGGGCCTCCTGGTAGTTCCAGTTAAATGCTTCTACCCTACCCCAAACAAAATGTTGCTACTCAAGAGAGTCCTCAGTAGGATTAAACAGGCTGAAAACCTGATGTAAGCAGTTGGAATGTGACCCTTTATTCACTGATGTTTATGGGAAACATCCAAACTGCTCAGCCTGTGCTCTGTGCAGGCTGCTGCTGCAGTGTATGTTCCACTGTTTGTATTCTGCACTGACCTTTCAGAGGCTGCCTGTGTTTCAGGGTTCAGACTGTCTTGACCTGTTTATAATGCCAGAATGTTGGGAAGATGTAACAATTACTTAAGCACACCAGTGACAGTGACACTAACCTGTCTTGCGTGCTTAAGCTGCGTTGTTGCTGCAGTCTCTATGGAGTGGCTTAGATTGCTGTGCCCTTTGGATGGGGATGCATGGGGGGTTGTATGTCATTTTTAGAGCAGAAAGAGGTAAGAATGTGGAGGTCTGGCTGGAACCTCTCAGCAAAAAACAACACAATTTAAATTAAGATACTTAAATAATTCCATTGCTTTTCCACTTTGAAGGTATAGTTCATGCAGAACTGGAGCTTCTTTTTTTTGTTGTTGGCAGTTGGCTCCACATTACGGAAACATTGCTGAATGTCTTGAATTGAGACACTCCTGGTAATGAAGAGAAGCATTCTAGGGATTGCCAGCAACATGAAGCTTAATTTCCAGTTCATTTCAGCTAATGCCACTCTTCACTGGCTTTGGTGGGCCTGTAATCTAATAATGAATTAAACTAAGCTTGGAAATTTAACTGACTTTGACACCCTTATGCTCCACAGCATCCCTCAGAAGGGAATTCTGTTTCCTTTGTGTTATTTATGTGCTGCATGGTTGTTACACGTAGCATTCTGTTTTCAAATAGAACTGGATACGAAAAATTGCACCCAAAATCCTGCAGCTGTTGACTGAGTGGACAGAGACCTTCCCGTATGATTTCCGAGATGAAAGAATGATGAGGAACTTGAAGGAGTTAGCACAAAGAATAGCCAGTGGTGATGAGGTAAGTTGTCTGTACACAAAGCTATTGCATAAAAAGGTGTTTCTTTAATGCTTTTGGAAGTGCAGGTTTGTTGTTAATAACATGGTGTGGCTCTGAGTGGCTGAGTGAACTTGATATGAAGGTGCTGGTGGGCAAAGCATTCTAACAGCTAGACCTAGAACAAACCTCANGGAGGTGTCCCTGCCTATGGCAGGGGGTTGGAACTAGATGATCCTTGAGGTCCCCTCCAACCTTACCATTCTATGATAAGCAGTTCCTTTTCAATGTACAGGCAGACTTCACTCCATCCCCAGAGCCATAATAGAATTGCATGTGGTACAAAATCTCTTTTAAACATCTCCAGCAATGCTGTCTCCACCAACAGCCTCCCAGCACCCACTTCATACTGCTCCAGCACATTGTTTCCCCCAGCTCTGTAGCTGTCTGCTCTACATGAGCATGGGAGGGACAGGACGAAAGCTCTGAGGCTTCAGCTGTGTGCTGCATGGAGGGGAGGACAATCCCAGTGGGATTGTTATTTTTTATGGATGTTTTTGTCTGATCAAAATGCTGTCTTCTCACATTGTGAAACCATCTCCCAAATATTTCATGTCCTAACAGGTGTACAGGAAGAAAGTACAGCAACTCCTCCAGAACCTGATTCGGAAGCTCACCACTGTTGGCCAGTATGAAGAAGTACTTGCAAAAATTAATGCCACATCCAAAGATCACCTCACACTTCTAAAGACCAAGGCCCAGACCATCCAGAGGGACATCATCACTGTGTGCAATGATCCCTATGTGCTGGCTCAGCAGCTGACACACATAGAACTTGTGAGTTGTTATACTTTGAGTATGATTTTGTTTTTCCCCCCTCTTTTTGAAATGTGGGTTAAGAAAGGCTATGACTTGTCTGCTTGTGTGCTTTGTTTAGGAGAGACTCAATTATATTGGACCAGAAGAATTTGTTCAGGCCTTTGTGCAAAAGGATCCTTTGGATAATGACAAGGTAACTGGCAAGGATCTGGAGTAGCTCTGAAATGAGGCATTTAACATCCCGGAGTTCAGATGTCCCATGAGCTGAAAGCAATAAATGAGGAGTATCAGAAAAGAGCCTTGTAGTGAAAATGCTTTAGGACTTGTTATATTAAAAAAATTGTTGATGGCTTTTCTTCCTGGAGGACAAATTCTGAGGGAGACCTCATTGCTCTCTGCAGCTTCCTGAAAGGAGGTTGAAGCAAAGAGGGGGCAGCATTGGTGGCAAGCAACAGGACTAGAGGAAATGGTTTCAGTTTGCACCAGAGGAGGTTCAGGCTGGATTCTAGGAGATACTTTCTCACAGAGAGGGTTCTCAAACGTTGGAATGGTCTGTCCAGTGCTGGAGTCACTATCCCTGGGAGTGTTCAAGCAGTGTGTGGACCTGGCACTTAAGGACATGGTTCAGTATTGAGCCTTCAGTGCTAGGTTGAAAATTGGACTGGATGAGCTTGGAGGTCTCTTCCAGCTGAATATTTTTTGTGATTCTGGAGCTCCAAAACCTGACTGACAAATTGATTAAATTAACACCTTTTTTTTTTTTTTTTTTTTTTTTTTTCCCCTCTAATTTAAGCTAAGGGAGAACTTAATCATTTGAATTTTTTTTTCTCCAGGCCACCTATGTGGTCTACAGCTGGAAAAGGCTGAGTTTGACTTTGGCTTTTGCCTTACTCATTTGTTTTTCCTTTTAGTAAATTGAACTTTTCCCAGCAAACTGGAAACTGGGGTGACTTGTAGCTAGAGCACAGATGACAAAAAGGGGACAGTGAGATGAAGGGCAAAGGTGCAGTGTTTCTAACTAACTGTACTAGAGCTGCCATCTCAGGCACTGCTTTTGATCTGGTCTGTGCTCTATAAATAAACTGACAAAATCAAGCAGTCGAAACTTGACTTCCTCTCCTCCCTACAACTGACCAGCAGAATGGAATGGCTCAGGTTTACAATTTGATGTTCAGTCAGACAGCCTCTGGAAGTGGTTTTAGAGGTACATACCACTAAAACTGCTGCCTACTCTTTTTTAGGCAAGCCTGAGATGTGATGTGGAAGATGTTTCACAGAACAAACAGCACTGGCTAGGAACAGGAGAATCCAATCAAAAATAGAAGAGCTGAAACTCCTACATTTAGGGGGCAGTATGGTGATTTGAATTGTAGAACCATAGAACTGTTTTGTTTGGAAGAGCCTTCTAAGATCATCCAGTCCAACCTTCAACCCAGCACCACCATGGCCATCAAAACATGTCCCCAGTTGCCATGGCCACACATTTCTTGAACACCTCCAGGGATGGGGACTCCACCACCTCCTTGGGCAGCCAGTGCCAATCCCTGACCACTCTTGCAGCAAAGAAATAGGTCCTAATATGATAGCAGCATTGTTCCTAATTCTGCCATCACCAATTGAACTTGAGGTGCCAGTGGAGTGGGCTAGATTCTGCTTTCCTTCTGTACTTGCAGGGCCTAATGCTGCCTCTCCTGTCAATGAGACAGGAGTGAAACAGAGCTCATATTCAAGGAAACTTTAGGCAGATACTTAGCTTTGACTGTTTGCGTAAGTCCTTAGAGCATCCTAGTAGGACTCACAGCAGGGATGGATTCTGCATGCCTACTTGAGTGCTTTACCAAGCCAGCAGCTCAAAAAGAAATGCTCGAAGGCTCTCATTGCTGCTCTCCTTCCAAGCTTTTTGTCAGTGGGTAATTGAGTTATTCCTGGTTACTTGACAGTGTTTGGGGATGGCAATGGAGAAAGTCAAAAGGTCTCTTTCAGGGAAAAGATGATTACACTGAAAGATGCTCTTTTTCTCCTGTCTGCAGAGATGCTATGGAGACCAAAAGAAGACCCAGAATCTGGAAGCCTACGTGGAATGGTTTAACAGGCTCAGTTACTTGGTTGCAACAGAAATCTGTATGGTGAGCAAGGACTTACTCTAATAAAAGGTCATGTTTGGTCTGGCCTTCTGTAACTGAGGCCCTTCCAGGGTTGGTGCCCCTTCAGTGTGCTCTTTGCCTTCTTGTTCTCTCAGCTTTGTGCTTTTTCATGTGTCACGAGGTCAGCACAGGGCTGAACTGGAAAGAAGTTCCATGTTTTCAGCATTGCCCTCTGGCTTTTTTCTTTGGCACAGTGGCAGTGTTCTGCTGGGTTAGCCCTTCCTGGCACAGGAATGCATCTGGCCTGCATTTCTCTCCTGTAAATGCCCCTTCTTAGAGGAAACATCCTTTCTCTCCTCTGTGCTGACCCCCTTCTCTGCTCTGCTGTTCTTCAGATACTTCTTGGCAGAGTCTCTTTACCTATTGTATTTGCTCTCTAGCTGCCCTGTGTCTGGATTGTCTTTTTCTGTCCTGAGGGCTTTTGAACACAGCACTGTGGCTTCCTCTGCATGTAAAGCATCGTATGAAGTGGTGGTACATGTGGAAAAGACTTATAAGAGTGGTGTTGTTTCTTCTGGGGGTGGGTCAGAGTGCTGTGTTTCCTGAGGGGTGTAACACTGGTGGCCTCTCTTGCAGCCTGTGAAGAAGAAGCACAGAGCAAGAGTGATAGAGTATTTCACTGATGTGGCACGGGAATGTTTTAACATTGGCAACTTCAACTCCTTAATGGCCATTATTTGTAAGTTTGTGTCCTGGGACCTTTTGGCTCTGCTGGAATCTGGATATAGGAAAAGGAATTGCTTTATCCAAAAATCTGCTGCTTAACAGGCTCAGGGAGGGAGGGCAGTGTTTGAGAATTGCTCAGTGTTCTTCTAGCATTATGCGTGTAAGAAATTATTTACTGCTGTAGTGTAAATGACAGAAAAACAAAGTTTTCAATCTCTGCACAGTTTCAATGAAATATTTGAAACCAATTTTAGTGCTAAATTGGAAGAGGTTTTTTTAACTTCTTCCTGTAATATGGAGAATTAAAAAATGTCTTCTGAGCAGCTGAGGGAGCTGGGGGTATTCAGTCTGCAGAAGAGGGGGTTGAGGGGAGGCCTCATTGCTCTCTACAACTCCCTGGAAGGCTCTTTACAGTGAGGGTGGTTGAGCACTGCAACAGGTTGCTCAGAGAGGTGGCTGAGGTGCTCTGGGCAACCTGATCTAGTTGAGGATGTCCCTGCTGACTGCAGGGTGGTTGGACCTTTGGAGGTCCCTTCCATCTTCTGTGACTCTGTGATTCTATGATTGTGTAAGAGATGTTGAATTTGTTCCCAAAGTTTTGTTTTTAATAATAGAACCTCAATAAAATTGAGTCTGATTTCCAAGTAGCTCTGTTCAAAATACTCATTACTGTTAACAACTGCTTTGCTTTAGAATTACTTACTCCCAACAATTCCCTTCTTTTATATCAAGCTGGGATGAACATGAGTCCTGTGTCTCGGTTAAAGAAGACTTGGGCCAAAGTGAAGACAGACAAATTTGATATTCTTGAGGTATGTGTGGTCAGTATTTGGATGTGGGCCTGTAAAGGTATTTTAACTGTTCTAAAATCTGAGTTTGGCTTCCTTACAAAGTGCTTCATTTAGTGTCTTTGAAACTCTGGAAGATGTAATGGAAATTGTTCAGCCTCTTTGTGTTCTTTGGGTTTAGAAGAAAGAAATTGTTGTTGTTGTTGTAGTTATTATTGTTATTATTAATATTGTTATTGTTGCTGTTATTATCATCATCATCATCATCATTATGATTACTATTATTATTTTAATTCCAAACCTTATTCTATGAAAACAAATTTATCTTCTGATCAAATGGACGAGTGAAGAGATACTGCAGGCCTCTAAAAGGCCATATTTGCGGTGCTCTTCAGCAGTCCTCTTGCCTTTTAAAGCAGTTGCTCAAGTGAAAAGACCTGTGTGAGATGGCTGGTTTCTGACATGACTTTCATGCCTCACAGCATCAGATGGACCCCTCCAGCAATTTCTATAACTACCGAACCGCTCTGCGTGGAGCCGCTCAGAGATCCCTGACAGCTCACAGCAGCAGAGAGAAGGTATTTCTGCACATGGCTTGGCAGTGGGCAACAATGAAATGTGGTGCTTAAGATGCATGCTAAGCTTGGGTCTTGGGGGGTACCTGTCCCTGAAAGTGTTTAAAAAGAGACTGGATGTGGCACTTGGTGCCATGAATAGTTCAGGGTAATGGAAGCAGTTTGGCACAGATCTGGAAATAAAACTGCAAGGATTATCTTACCTTCCTTGAGAGGATTTCCTTTATTAGAGAAACATTATGAATTTTAAAATTCAGTGAATGCAATAAGAATTGTGTAGTGAGAGAGGGAAATCCTACAACTCCCTTAGGATTTTGCTTTTGTACCTCTTGACTTCGTTTGAATTTTCTCTGTAGAGCATTATAGGTTTGGTTTGAGATCAGACTGAGAATCATATTGTTCTTCCCTTAGATTGTGATACCTTTCTTCAGCCTCTTGATCAAAGATATTTATTTCCTCAATGAGGGTTGTGCCAATCATCTTCCAAATGGCCATGTGAATTTTGAGGTAAGTAGAGTGCCCAGTGTGGTATTGATACAGGATTCAGCCCACATCATGGTTCAGCTTCCACTGAGTAGAGGGAGAGGAAAATTAGACTGGATCTGGAGTGTATCTGCTGCTTCCCACAGAAGCTAGGAGGTGCTCAGAAAGAAGTTTTACTGAGGATGGAATGTTTATAGAAACTCTGATGGTGTTCACATTTTTTTTTGTAGATTAAAAAGAGAACTTTTTTCCCAGTGCCCAATTTCATCTGAACTTTCAACTCCAGTTTATTATACTTCATGACAAATTCAGTCAAATTAGACTTCCAGAGCTTTTTCAGGTAAAAGTTGAATTCATCCTTTGTCCAGATGCAGGCAGTGATTTTGTGCAGTTAAGTCACAGACTGTCTCTGAAGAAATGTGACAGAGCAGCAGTGAAGGAGTTTTGAGTCTCTTGTTTGTCAGTAGTTTTTCTGCCTCTGATTTCCTGCTGGTTCTCTGGCAGTGTAGGTTACTCAGTGATTGGTTTGTTTTCAGCTTTCAAGAAGCCTGGGTCAGACACACAGAATTGCAGGACACTTCACTTGTAGTCATCAGTCTGAACCAGCTTGTTCTAAAGCTAGACTGCTCTGGGAGACCTCACCTGGAGTCCTGCATCCAGCTCTGAAGGCCTCAATACAGAAGGGACATGGACCTGATGGAGAGGGTCCAAAGGAGGCCATGAAAATGATCAGGGGGTTGGAGCAGCTCTGCTATGAGGACAGGCTGAGGGAGCTGGGATTTTTCAGCCTGGAGAAGAGAAGGCTCCAGGGTGACCTCAGAGCAGCCTGCCAGTACCTGGAGAGGTCCACAAGCAGGATGTAGAGAGACTGTTCGCAAAGGCCTATGGGGACAGGACAAGGGACAATGGCTTCAAATGAGAGAAGAACAGATTTAGATTGGATGTGAGTAACAAGTTCTGCACCATGAGGGTGCTGGAACACTGCAACAGATTGCCCAGGGTTGTAGTAAGGCCTAGGCCCCGTCCCTGGAGCTATTCAAGGTGAGGCTGGACAGGGCTGTGGGCAGCCTGATCTAGTGGAGGATGTCCCTGCTGACGCAGAGAGGGCTGAACTGGATGATCTTTAGAGGTCTTTTTCAACCCAAACTATTATGTGATTCTCTGATGATGACCTGGAATGCTCTTTTACTCCAGGAATCCATGTGCTCCTGAGGCACATTAACCTTTATTTGAAAGAATTTGTCAATGAGTGACATCAGCACAGACTACATGAGGAATATTTATTTCTGGAATCAATTTCCAGCAAGAAAATGGGAGCACTGCAGATGAGCTAACTAAAGTGGAACATCTGACTTTCAAAATGTCAGCAGTAAGCATAGAGAGACTTTTGAAGTGGAAATTACTAAACATGTCACAGTGAAACACACAAGCATGAGCATCGTCACAGTGAAGACTTGGGCAGAAGGAGCTTTACCAGCTCCTTGAAGAGAAATGAAGTGCAGATTGTGATCTAGTATTTATATTCATAAACAGCCACCATGTTGTCAGGCTGCAGGGGTGGGAATTCATCTCAGTTTGAAGCAGAAATGCAAAACTTAGAAGCTGAGTTGTGGGGCCAGAGCACTTTCAATTCTAACTTGAAAGCTGGGGAGAATCCAACCTTGGACCTGAAACTGAGATAGCTCTCTCTTAAAAGACTGTTTAGGGTAAATAGTCATGCTTACTGTATGGCACCACTTCTGTTTTCTCTTCTGTCCTGGCAGAAATTTTGGGAATTGGCAAAACAAGTCAGTGAGTTTATGACGTGGAAACAAGTGGAGTGTCCTTTTGAAAGGGATCTGAAGGTTCTGCAGTACTTGCTCACTGTCCCAGTCTTCAGTGATGATGGTAAGGAGCTCTGGACTTTTGCAGCTCTGCTGACACTGACTGCTGCTTAGCCTCTGTGTACAGCTCTGGTTTCTTCACAGTAAAGAATTTTGTTTTGTTTTTTTTTTTGGAGATACCTCTTGTTGTGGTTTTAGGGCAGACAAATCCTTTCAGCCCTCCCCAGAGGAGGAAAAAGAAAATGCTCCACACAGGATTGGAAGGAAATGTAAATGTAAACGAAAGTACTACTCACAGCTGTGTACAGCAGTACAAAAATGCACAACATCCACAAAAGCTACATTCAGCCTCACCCCACTTCTCTCCAATCTGGACTTTACCAAACCTCACTAGGCCAACATTGTCCAAAACCTCCCCCTCAACTAGGCAGGCCTCAAAGCCCTCCTGCCCCATACCTCCCTACCCAAGCCTGAATGATGCAGTAAAAATTAGCTCTGCCAAAGCCAAGCCAGGCTGCAAACCTGCCCCACAGGAGAGAAGGTCCTGCTCGGAGTAGGGAGAAGGAGGAAAAGGGGCAGAAACTGACTATACAGCCAGTTTATATAGGCTGATGGGATGAAATAACAAAAGATTACATTTTCTGGTGTCCACCTCCTGGGCTACCTAATGGTCCCTGGAGGACTGTACTCGATGGCTGAGACATCCCAGTTCTTAAACTCCATAACACCTCTGTTGGAAAGTAGAAAATGCTTCTTTCTTACACAGGTGCAGGTGGGCTGAGAGAGCTGACATTTTGCTTTCCTCTGAAATGGAATGAGAAGTAAAGGATTGGATATGTGGTCTCTCTAAATATCCTCTGAAGGATATTTAAAGGGACTTCTGTGATGCTCTTCACTAAGAGAGGAAAAAAACCCAGGGACTTCACAAACTGTTTACAAAGCATCATGTCCCTGGGCTCTGTTCATTCTTTTGAGTTTTTTCTTCCACTCCTGTGCTTTTGAGTTTTCACTGGTTGGTTTTGTTTTTTTTTTTTCCCTCTTCCCCCTCAGGACAGTTCTTGTTCTCAGGCACTGTTTGTTAGCATTGTCTGCAATTCATTGTCTATTTTGTGGAGAGAGCCCATCTGAAAATTGCAGTAAGCTTAACCTCTTGTGTTTGCTTGTGATTGCAGCACTTTACTTGGCTTCTTATGAGAGTGAAAGTCCTGAGAACCACCTTGAAAAGGACAGATGGAAGACCCTAAGGTTTGTGTCTGAGGCTACCCCCCCATCAACACACAAAGAGAGTGGGATACAGAACAAGCACCAAGAGAGTTCAAGCCAAATGGAATGCTGCAGCTTTCAACAGATGGGCCACAGCATCAGTGTAAATCCCCCTTCCATATGGGACTCTTGGAAGAAAGAGAACACTCAGTCTTTGTCTTAAACCCTCCCAAGCCTTCTCTCCCGTAGGGGATAGGAATTAGAATAAGTCATTCTGTATCTTAATTTCTTGTCTTATTCAGTGTAGGAAAAAATACTTTGGAAACTTCAAAGAAATATCTGCTTCCTCCCAAGCACTGGACAGAGGGTTTGGGCTTCCAAGCTGCAGATGTTTCTGCAGCTGCTGCACCCCTTTATGCACCCAGCCTTGCAGATGGGGATGAGGTTTACATGAAGATCACTCTGGGGCAAATGCATTCAAGAAACTATAGGTAACAATTTAGAGTCCAGGCCAGGACTAACCCAGAAGAATGCTGAGTTTGGCTTTAATTCTGCTGTGGGTTGAACACAGCCTTCTCAACTCATTCATTGTATTAATTGTAGAAGGGGTTTGCCTCTTGCTTTGCCATTCAACTTTTTATTGTTTTTTAAAGCTGAATTCATAGCAGCAGTGAAAATGAATCAAGTGCATAGGTGGAGACACAGAATAAAGCAGGTGCACGAATGACAGAGTCACAGAGGGTTAGGAGTTGAGAGCAACCTCCAGAGATCATCCAGTCCAACTGCCCTGCCAGGGCAGGTCACACAGGAATGCTTCCAGGTGGGTTTGGAAAGTCTCCAGAGAAGGAGACTCCACAACCTCTCTGAGCAGCCTGTTCCAGGGCTCTGGCACCCTTACAGTGAAAGTTTTCCCTTCTTCCCTTGGCACCTCCTCTTCTCCAGCTTACCCCCATTGCCCCTTGTCCTGTCATTGGACATCACTGAGCAGAGCTTGGCTCTGTCCTCCTGACACTGCCCTGCACATCTTTGTTACCACAAATGAGGTCATCCCTCAGGCTCCTCTGCTCCAAGCCCCAGCTCCTTCGGCCTGTCCTTACAGGGAGAAGTTCCACTGCCTGCAGCAGATTTGTGGTTCTGTGCTGGACTCATTCAAGCAGTTCCCTGAGGTCATTCTTGAACTGTGGGCCCAGAACTAAACACAATATTCCAGATATGGCCTCACCAGGGTTGAGGAGAGGGGGAAGAGAAACTCTCTGATCTGCAAACTGCCCCCCTACAAATACACCCCAGGATGACATTGGCTGTCTTGGCCACAAGGGCATATTGCTGGCTCATGGTCATCCTTCTGTCCACTAGGGATTGATCCTGAGGTCCCTCTCTTCTGTGCTGATCTCCACACACAAGGGGATGTAGCAATTCCATCCTTTGGGGAGCGGCCAGAAAGGTAGAGTTACTGCACAGTACACAGGGAGGCAAGGCAGATGAAGCTGAAAATCTCTAATACAAAACTCAGTTTCATAGGATGCTTATCTGAGGCACTCTGAAGCTGTCTGAGATCATCTGCATCATTCTAGTGACTGTCTTGGCTGACTTCTTTACCTTTCTCCCTTCCTTTTAGGTCAGTGCTGCTGGGCAGAGCCTAGCACACAAGCCAGCTGCTGTTTCTGCATCACATGGATTAGCAAGAGGCATGGCTTGCTTTACTTCCCTGCACACCAAGTGGCAAAGTGATGGAAAACCTGTAGTCAGTTGTGATGTTGTGTCAGCAAAGATGGAAGAATTCAATTCAAGAGAAAGCAAGAAGCTTCTCAAAGCTGGCAGATGAGATAAAATCACAGCCTGCTCGCCTTTTAAGTACTGCTTGAGGACAGCACTGACAATCATTTGCAGAGCTCTACTGCTGCCCAGGAATCACTTCACACCTGAATGGAGTATTTTTCCCCTTCCTTTTTCTGCACTGTGCAGAGTTGACAGTAGATTACAAAGGAGGGGGAAAAAAGAGTCACCATGCCTTCCAGTGAAACCTAAACCTGCACTGAAGAACTTCCTAATAAGCCACGAACTTTGCTTGACTGGGATTGCTAAGAAGAGAAAGGACTGGACAGGAGAAAAACTGGCTGCTAGGGAGAGTTTTCCCTCCACCACTCTAGTGGTGGTTGTGGGTATTTTGTTTTTGTTTTTTTTTTCCCATTATGTTTCTGAGTTGGCTGCTGGGAGGCAAACTCATTGTGATCCTAAGTTATTCTTAAAATGTTAAATGAAAATCAAAGCTGTGGTAGAAATCACACTTGCTAGAAAAATATCATCGCTATAGAGCTTGAACTATTCTACAATTTCTAGGAAGGTTCCTTTTTTTCCTTTCTTCCTTGTTTTCTTTCTCTTGCCTGCTCTGCCTCCCTCCTGTTCTCTCTGCCTGCCTGCCTCCCTCCCTTTCTTCTTCAAATTCTCTCTGAATCCAAACTCCTTCCCAACTCCTTCCTTCCCACTACATGCAACAGATACTCTTTATTTTCACTATGCAGGTTTCTTACTCTACTCTTCCATACTTGACCACCTTCTTACGTTCAGTTGAACAACCTGACTTTTCTAGCAGGGTCTTTGAGGAACTGGTGTCCCAATTGTGTTGAAATAGAGTATTTTATTAAGTATTTTTTATAATTGCTCTTTTTGGTTTTTTGTGGTGGTGTTTTTTTTTTTGTTTTTTTTGTTTGTTTGTTTGAAAGGGCAACCATGGAGAGTACAATCCACTTCGTCTGAAATAGCAAGATGCCAACACAACAAAAAAACCCAAAAAACCCAGGAGGCTGCTTCTCAGCTACAGCTGTGGACAAATCTGTCTCCCTGTCTGCTTGTTTCATGGGTCATGTTGATGACTGAAGTAGTTCTTCAGTACTCTCTAGTAGCTCTCAACATGTAGTCACTCCATATAGCCTAGGAAGAACTTGGGGACGGGGGAGGGAGGAGGGGAAGAGGGGGAAAGTCTTGTAGCTGTAGATCACTCTGGACACAAAGTCACTAACCAAAAGCAGAAAAAAAAAAAGGGGGGGGGGGGGGGATTTGCATAGATCCTGCCACTGTTATTTAAAAAGGAAAAGATGTAAGAATAAATATCTCTTGTTTGTTGCACTGCAACTCTTGAGTTTGCAGCTGGTCTGGGTTTGATGTTCTGTCCATGCCTTTTCAGGCAAGTATTTAATGTTTCAGTTCTGCAGGAAGGTGCTGAATGCAACATGATGGCGTTGATCAACCTGATCTAATGGAAGGTGTCCCATGGCAAGGAGGTGGGAATTAGATTATCTTTAAGGTCCCTTCCAACCCAAGCCACTCTGTGAATTATGAAAATGACAGACAGTTACCTGCCATCATGTGCAAAATCCTTTTACAGCTGCCATGGCTAAAAGAGCAAGCGAGAACCTACAGCTTTGCCTGGGTTTTTATGAAGGTTGTTTTTTGTTTTTCCCTGCCTTCCTAGAAAACCTATTCTCGACCATGCTGAAAGGAGTACTTGATTTGATCTAGCACAGAAAATAACCTTTTTGCCTAACAACCGCCACAAGTTTTCCAGGGCTTCTGTTCTTCTGGGGAATGTTGCCTGTCACCTGGTGTGACTTTCCTTGCAGCAGTCGTGTGCGGCAGGACCCCTTGTGGGCTTCCTGCAGTATTTGTGCAATCCTTTGGCAAGGTACCAGTATGTGCTGCTCTCTCAGCTCTGCTCTGTCACCTCGTGGTGACGCAGAGAAGATCTTTCCTCACATCGTGAGAGGCGAATCCCTAGGGCTGCATTCCCTCACAGCCGGGCTGCTGCTGGCAGGCAGAGCCACAGAGCCTGATCGTGTCAAGCTGTGCTTAGCGGTGGTGTGTGGCCATGGGATCATGTGTCACCGCTTGTTAGTTTATCGTATCTTCCTAACCTGTGCTTTATGGTCATGGGATCACAGAATCGTAGAACTGTCAGGGCTGGAAGGGACCTCAAGGATTACCCAGTTCTAACACCCCTGCCACGGGCAGGGACACCTCACACTAGATGAGGTTGCCCAAAGCCACATCCAGCCTGGCCTTAAAAACTTGAAGGGATGAGGCTCCCATCACCTCCCTGGGCAACCTGTTTCAGTGTGGCTTGTCTCTCCTGCCGCCGCCCGGGATGGAGCACCTGCTGCCCGGCCCGGCCGCCGCCCCGCGCCTTTCCCGCTTCCCGCCCGGGGCAGGGCCAGCCCCGCGTGCCCTCAGCCCCTGCCGCGCCTGGAGAGGGCTGGGCTGGGCGGGCCCGGCCGCTGCCCCTCCTGCCCCTGCCGCATACCCCGGCCGACCGTGACAGGCAGGGACGCTTCCGCCCGATCCGGCTCTCCCGCAGCGGCAGCCGCTGCCTGCCGCTGCTCGCCCTGGCTCTGCGGCTCCGGGAGCACCGGCCCGCCCCTGCCGCCTCCCGCCCCGGCTCTCCGACTCCGGCAGCACCGGCCCGCCCCTGCCGCCTCCCGCCCCGGCTCTCCGACTCCGGCAGCACCGGCCCGCCCCTGCCGCCTCCCGCCCCGGCTCTCCGACTCCGGCAGCACCGGCCCGCCCCTGCCGCCTCCCGCCCCGGCTCTCCGACTCCGGCAGCACCGGCCCGCCCCTGCCGCCTCCCGCCCCGGCTCTCCGACTCCGGCAGCACCGGCCCGCCCCTGCCGCCTCCCGCCCCGGCTCTCCGACTCCGGCAGCACCGGCCCGCCCCTGCCGCCTCCCGCCCCGGCTCTCCGACTCCGGCAGCACCGGCCCGTCCCTGCCGCCCGCCCGCCCTCAGGCGCCGGGCCCGGCCGAGGTGCAGCTGAGGGCAGCCCGCGGGAGCGGCTCCGAGAGGCAGCGGCAGG